>WOXC01009651.1:0-231619 GCA_011680675.1 Gymnobelideus leadbeateri
CTTTCATTTTCTCCATTTGAATTTTGAAGGAATTATTTGATTCAGTGAGCTTTTGGATCTCCTTTTCCATTTGGCCAATTCTGTTTTAAAGGCATTCTTCTCCTCATTGTCTTTTTAGACCTCTTTTGCCATTTAGGTTAGTCTATTTTTAAGGTGTTATTTTCTTCAGTATTTTGAGGGGTTTTCTTTAACAAGCTGTTGATACCTTTTGCATTATTTTCTTGCATCACTCTCATTTTTCTTCCCAATTTTTCCTCTACTTCTCTTACTTGATTTTCAAAATCCTTTTGAGTTCTTCCATGACCTGTGACCAATTCATATTTTTCTTGGAGGCTCTTGATGCATCAGCTTTGACTTTGTTGTCTTCCTCTGGTTGTATATTTTGATCTTCTTTATCATAAAAGTGAGATTCTACAGTCTCAATTTTTATGCTATTTGCTCATTTTCCCAGTCAAATGCTTAACTTTCTAACTCTTTGTCAAGGTAGGACTCTGCTTCCAGTGGAGCTGGGGTTGGGTTTGGGTGTACTGTCTCAGGCTTCAGTGGGTTGTATCAGATTCTCAAGCCCAGATCTCCAGAACCCAGCCAGGCCATTCTCCTCTAACACCTTGGTTCCACAGAGTTTTCCCACTTACCTTCTATATTGTCTTTGGCATTTGTGGGTTGAGAGGCCTGAAAACTGCTAAAGCTGCCAGGGATTTGGTCCCCTGAGGCCTACTCAAGTCCTTTCTGTGCCAGAATAGCCCACACTGGACTGTTCTCTGCTCCCAGTCCAGTGTAATATACCCTTCCTGTCATCCTTCCAGGGTGTCTTGAGCTGGAGATTTGCTTCACTGTGTTATTTTGTGGGTTGTGTAGCTCGAGAATTTATTTAGAGTCATGTATTTGTGGGAGTTTGGGGAAGAGCTCAAGTAAGTCCTTGGTCTTACTTTGTTATCTTGGCTCAACCCCCGTTTCATGTTGTTTCTGCTGTATCCACTGCCCCCTAATTCTTTTTTTTTTTTATTAATTTATTAGTTTAGTTTCAGTTAACAAGATTCAATTCCATAGTTCCTTGATTTTCAAATTTCCTTTACTTCCTTCCCCCCTCCCCTCATGACAGCATATAGTACAGTATAGGGTCTGCAAATGCATTCATATTAAACATTATTCCAATTACAAAGGCAATATTGTACTAGGTGGGATGAAAGATGGTAAGGAAGAAGTAAAACCAAACAATGAGAAGAACAAGATCATTTAGTTTGCTTCCATCAGGATTCAGGCTCAGTTCTTTCTAGTTATATCTCTAGATGGCGCATTTCTCACTTTCTTGAGTCATTCGGGATTAACTTATATCACTGCATTGCTGAAAAGAGTCCAGTCTGTCATAGTTGGTCGTCACAGATATGGTATGTCTGTGATTGTATACAAATTTCTTCTGATTCTACTCTTCTCGCTCAGCATCAGTTTGTATAAGTTTCTCCAGGTAATTATGAAATCCGTCATCTCCTCGTTTCTTATAGCACAATAAAATTCCATTACATTCATATACCACAACTTGTTTAGCCATTCCCCAATTGATGGGCACCCCTTTAGTTTCCAATTCTTTACAACCACAAAAAGGGCTGCTAAAAATATTTTTGTACATATGGGTCTTCGTCCCACTTCTATGATCTCTTTGAGATATAACCCTAGAAGTGGTATGGCTGGGTCAAAGGGTATGAAATTATTTATAATCCTTTGGGCATAATTCCAGAATGCTCTCCAGAATGGTTGGATAAGTTCACAACTCCACCAGCAATGTATTAGTGTTCCAATTTGTCCACATCCTCTCCAGCATTTGTCACTTTCTTGTTTTGTCATCTTAGCTAATCTGACTGGAGAGATGTGGTATCTCAGAGTTGTTTTGATTTGCATTTCTCTAATTAATAGTGATTTAGAGCATTTCTTCATATGCTTATAGATATCTTTAATTTCTTTCTCTGAAAACTTCCTATTCAAATGCTTTGACCATTTCTCAATTGGGGAATGACTTTTATTCATATAGATTTGGCTCAATTCTCTATAAATTTTAGAAATGAGTCCTTTATCAGAGACACAAGTTGTAAAAATTCTTTCCCAATTTCCCACCTCCCTCTTGATCTTGGTTACATTGGCTTTGTTTGTACAGAAGCTTTTCAATTCAATGTAATCAAAATTATCCATTTTGCATTTTATAATGCTCTCTAATTCTTGTTTGGTCTTAAAATCTTCCCCTCTCCACAAATCTGTCAGGTAAACTATTCCGTGCTTTCCCAAATTGCTTACAGTATCATCCTTTACACCTAGATCATGCACCCATTTAGACTTGATTTTGGTATATGGTGTTAGATAGTGATCTATGCCCAGTTTCTGCCATACTGTATTCCAGTTTTCCAAGCAGTTTTTGTCAAATAGTGCATTCTTATCCCAAAAACTGGGGTCTTTGGGTTTATCGAATAATAGATTGCTATATTCATTAACTGCTGGGTCTCCTGCACCTAATCTATTCCATTGATCCACTACTCTACACCTCTGCCAGTACCAAGCAGTTTTGATGACTGCTGCTGTATAATACAGATTAAGATCTGGCATAGCTAGTCCACCTTCCCTAGCATTTCTTTTCATTAATTCCCTTGATATTCTAGACCCTTTGTTTTTCCAAATAAATTTTGTTATTATTTTGTCTAACTCTACAAAGTAGTTTTTTTTTAAATTGATTGGAATGGCACTAAATATATAATTGAGTTTGGGTAAAATTGTCATTTTTATTATATTAGCTCGACCCAGCCACGAGCAATTGATATTTTTCCAACTATTTAGATCTGTTTTTATTTGTGTGAGAAGTGTTTTGTAGTTTTGATCACATAGATTCTGGGTTTGTTTTGGCAAGTAGATTCCCAAATATTTTATAATGTCTACAGTGACTTTAAATGGGATTTCGCTTTCTATCTCTTGCTGTTGAGTTTTATTAGAGATGTACAGGAATGCTGAGGATATATGTGGGTTTATTTTATATCCTGCAACTTTGCTAAATTTATTTATTGTCTCAAGTAATTTTTACTTGATTCTCTAGGATTCTCTAAGTATATCATCATATCATCTGCAAAGAGTGACAGCTTGGTCACTTCTTTGCCTAATTTGATTCCTTTGATTTCTTTTTCTTCTCTAATTGCTACTGCTAGTGTTTCTAGTACCAGATTGAATAAGAGGGGTGATAGTGGACACCCTTGTTTCACTGCTGATCTTATTGGAAAGGCTTCTAGTTTATCCCCATTGCATATAATACTTGCTGATGGTTTTAGATAGATGCTAGCAACTATTTTGAGGAAGGCTCCATTTATTCCTATACTTTCTAGTGTTTTTAATAGGAATGGGTGTTGTACTTTGTCAAAAGCCTTTTCTGAATCTATTGAGATGATCATGTGGTTTCTGCTAGTTTTATTGTTGATGTGCTCAATTATACTGATGGTTTTCCTAATATTAAACCATCCTTGCATTCCTGGAATGAATCCTACCTGATCAGGGTGTATTATTTTTGTGATAAGTTGTTGGAGTCTTTTGGCTAATATTTTATTTAGAATTTTTGTGTCTAAATTCATGAGGGAAATTGGTCTATAATTTTCTTTCTCTGTTTTATCTCTTCCTGATTTAGGAATAAGTACCATATTTGTGTCATAGAAAGAGTTTGGTAGGACTCCTTCTTCACTAATTTTCCCAAATAGTTTGTAGAGTATTGGAATCAATTGTTTTTTAAATGTTTGATAGAATTGACTAGTGAACCCATCTGGCCCTGGAGATTTTTTCCTAGGGAGTTCATTGATGGCTTGATTTCTTTTTCTGAGATGGGGTTATTTAGGTAATTCACTTCCTCTTCAGTTAATCTGGGCAATTTGTGATTTTGTAAATATTCATCCCTAATTCTTTTCTCAGAAAAGGACTTATATATGAAAATGTGCAGTCTTCAAGTCTTTGTTTTGTCTCATTCTTTATCCTTGAACTCTATTTTCCAATGTATTGTTTTCACTTTTCTCTAATGTTCATCTTTCACTGAAGTCACTGAATGCCACTATGTATATTATTTTAATTTTAATTTACAGAATATTAAATTCTTTGTAGAATTTCTCTACCTCTTCATCTTTATCAGTAGATATTCTTTCATAGGCTGCAGTTATTTTCAAAGTGTTATATTTGTTTTTGCTTTTATGGAGGGGGAAGGCAGGGCATTTGGGGTTAAATGACTTGCCAAGGTCACATGGCTAGTAAGTGTTATGTATCTGAGGCAAGATTGGAACTCAGGTCCTCCTGACTCCAGGGCTGGTGCTCTATTCACTGCTTCACCTAGCCTCCCCAAAATTGGTATATTTTTAAGTAGTAAACATGCATTTTTCAATATGAAAAATCAGCATGTCTCATGGAATAGTCTCTTATTTCCCCTGGATACACAAAAAAAATAAAAAAAAAAAACCTTTTCAACTTCTTTGTCTCTTCAAAGAAAACCTGAACAATCATTTTAATTGATTTTTTAATTTTTCCCAATTCTTAAAATTATTTATTTTTAGTTTTCAACATTCACTTTTATAAGTTTTAAATTTTCTCCTCCTCCCTTTCTAAGATGTCTTGCAATCTGATTTGGGCATACATTCCTATTGAACACATTTTCACATTATTCATGTTGCATAGAAGAATTGTAATGAAAGGAAAAAATCATGAGAAAGAAAAAAAATAAAAATAAAAACAAAAACAAAAAGAAAATAATCTGCTTCACTCTGTATTTTGACTCCATAGTTCTTTCTCTGGATGTAGCTAGAATTTTCCATCATGTGTCCTTTGGAATAGTTTTCATTCCGTTGAGCCATCTTTTCTATTAACTGTGATTTCTTTTTATCTTCTGGTTTTGTGAATATTGAGAATGTCAAAATTGATAGATTGATATGCTTCTTTCCCACTAAAACTATTGCTATTCATTGAACATTCACTTTCCCCAATAGTAAAATTATTGTTTTCTAATAGTTTAAAATTCTAAAAATGGTGGGTTTTTTACCATACTTTTCCATCTTTCCTATCATTCTGCTACCATCGCTGTATATGTCTTGTTTATTGAGGAAATTGTGAGCCATTCTTTAAAAAAAGGAAAACATTTTTTCTTAGTTTTATGAACTGCTACATCCAAAGTCTTCATTATCAAATGGCTACCCTACAGGAAATGAACTTCTCTGTATTTATCCATACACTTTCTTGGAAAGTAGAATCAATTGCTAAATATAACCAGTGCAAATTTGGAGAATGCTTGAATAGCTTTTCATAATCCAGTACCACATCTATGACAATATGAAGGATCACAGTAATAAAACCAATCCTAATGATATAACTGTATTAGTATCTTCCATTGAAATGGAATGTCACAGTTATATAGCATGATCTTTTTTTTTTTCTATATTTCAATAAGTCTCTAAGCAACCCTAATGCTAGTGGTTTTCAAAACATAATTTTGCCCATTTTATAGATAAAGAAACTCAAGATCAAGTAATTTAAGTCATTGTCCAAAGTCATACTAATAAAGTGCTATGCAACTTACCTTTGAAAAAAGTAAAAAAAATAAAAACATATTAATATATGCAATAAACCTTACAAATATTTAAATCTTGTTTAAAAAAATTAATAGGTAAGAAGTCCCTCTTTTGATGTAGTCCCTTGTTTAATATGGCTTGGTTTTGATTGTATCCAATATGATACAATATGATACATATTCTTCAAGTCATCATAATCTACACATCATGTTGGATGTGTCAAAGGGTATGGAGAGTTTAGTCACTTTTCTTTTACAAATCCCAATAGAATTTCAGAATTGCTAAAACACTTTATAGTTCAAACAAGAATGCACTGGTGTGTATACCCTATCATAGACAATCCATATATGACTTTCTTGTTGGCAATTTATTTTTGTGCACATATTCCTGAACACAAATTAGAATGATGCAACCTTTCATTTGACATTTAATCTGAACACTGACATTGTAACACATAAATCAACTATATATCAATACCAAAAACAAGAAAAAATGAAAGGAGAAATCTCATAAAAATAAAGTATAATGCTTAAGAATATCTGGGGATCAATCCAGAAAGACCAGCAAAGATGCAAAGAAAAAGTTTTCCTTCAAGAAATAAATAGGGTCACAAATAACTGGAGGGATTTTTTTAGTCCTTGTGCCTAGGCAACATCAACATAATAAAAATAATTAACTTATCTAGATTAATTTATAGATATGGTGCTTTAATGGTCAAGCTACCAAGGAGACACTTTATAGAGCAAGATAAAAGATTTTAGAAAATAACTTGGAGGGGAAAATATCTAAACTCTCAAGGAATATAATTAAAAGTATAAACATGAAGAAGTATTAGCATATACAGTCATCAAATTATAATGTGTAATAGTAATTGCCAAAGCTATTATATACTGTTTTAAAAAAAGAAGCAAATAGATTAAGAAAAATCAGTAATATTTAAAGTAAATAAGACAGTGTTTGATAAACCTCAAATTATAAATTAATTGAGGGGAAATTATATTCAGTTAGGATTGTTGGGAAACCTGGGTAACTCGGAAGAAATTAAATTTAGTCCAATATCTTGGAGCATATATTTTAATAAGCTTTGAATATATATTATTTGAATATCAAAAAATCACACTATTTAAAAATATTTAGACCAACACCTTGTATCATTATTATAAGCTCCAAGTAAATTTTACTAGAATATCAAAAGTCATGTCACTTAGAAAATTAGAAGAAAACCATGCCATGGGTACTTTGAAGCTGGGTAGAATCATTAGCCAAAGGACAGAGACAACCACATAATACAAAAAGTAAAATACAATTGCATAAGATTAAACACGTGCTTATATAAAAAAATAATATGACTAAAATAAGAAGTGAAGGAACAAAGACATATATATATATATATATATTTCCTGATGCATAAATAATTAAATGATATGAACACACAGTTCTCAAAAGAATTTCAAACTGTGAATAGTCATATGATAAATAGTTTCAAATAACTAATAGCAAGAAAAATATCAATCAAAACAACTTTATTATTTTGTTTGACACCCAGAAAATCATCAAAGATAGACAAAGATGGATGTAGCAATTTTTTGGAGAAATGTTTAAATGCAAATTTACATACTTAGGAGAGAACTGAAAATATATCCAACCATTTTAAAAATAAATTTGTGATTATGTTAAGAAAATGAATAAAATATTCGTACCCTATAATATAGAGAGCCCATTGCTTAGAAATATATCCCAAGGTGATCAATGATAAAAATTAAAACTCTTATATTCACCAAAATATTTATATCATCATCTTTGTAGTAGGAAAGAAATACTGACAAAGTAGTTGGCTGTCAATTAGGGAACAGGGAATCAAGTTATGATACATACATATGATGGAATTTTAGTGGACTTTAAGAAATGGTTACTATCCACTAATAGAAAGTATAACATGAGTTAAGAGCTGATGTAGAGAAAAGTAAGCAGAAGTGTGAAAACAATATGCACAGTGGTTACAAAATACAAATGAAAAGAATTAACATAAAAAAAAAATCACATCTGAATTCTATGAAATCTGTATTGACTGAGCTTGGTCCCAAAGAAGAGATTAAAAAGCAAAGCAAAGCAAAACAAAACAAACAAAAAGCTCTCCTTCTTTGCAGAAGTAGAGATCTATGGGCATGGAATATTATATTCTATATCTGACCAGATAGATATAGATATAAAACAAATATATACACATGGTATTACGTACACATGCATACATATATGTGTGCACACATAAATGTAATGACAGGTATAAAATGTAGTGCAAAGACTAGTAATAAAAAGAGGTTGTGGAACTACCTTGAATGTTGGAAATATACATGCAATGATATGATATGATATATGATACAACATGATAAATTGTTTAATATATTGTTACAGATATATGTGTTACATATAGAAATGTGCATAACATATTATATGTGTGTTACTTACAGATATATGATACAATATGATACATAATCTAATATATGATGGTATGAAATGTTATGCACTATATCATGTCATATCATATCATATCATATATCACATATATCATTTTATATTATATTTAGAAAATAACAACTTTCATAATGAGGCCAAATCATTAGTTCCTGTCTGGACAAAATATGTTCCTCCATAATTGTCCACCTATATGGTCACAGACTCTAGTAAAATATTTCTTTTCAGAATGAAGTTGAGCTCTTCCTTAGTCTTTCATCCTCTTTATGGTACAGGTATAGAGAGCCACGGTGAAATTTTATCAGTATGTAACTGTGGGCTAGGAGTCAGAAAGATCTGAGTTAAATTTGGTCTCAAATACTTCATATAACCCTGGGAAAATCATTTAAGCACTTTTGCTTCAGATTTCTCAATTGTAAAATTGGGGACATAATAGAGCTTACCTCACAGGGTAGTATAAGTATCAAATAAGATACGTGTAATGTCCTTAGCCCACTGATTGGCATATAATAAGTTCTCAATAAATGTTTGTACCCTTCCCTTCCTTTCTAGATCATGAAGTTAGGCAAGGCAAAGCAACCCCACTTGACCTTCTACCCTCCCTGCTTGTGTATGTAGGAAGGATCAAGCTTTACATTTTAATAAGCTTCCATATGTTCTTGGAACACTGCTAAATATTATAGATCATTGTTTTAAATGATCTTTTGGGGAAAATGTTCAATGAAAAGTTTGTATATTCTACTAGAATTTAATCCAAATAAGACCTCAGTGATTTACAGGGCAGGATGACACTAATTTAAAAGTATAGAAAAACATTATTTCTTTTAATTCAAGTAAAACAAATATTGGTTGAGTACTCATTGAGAACAAGACACTGTCAGACTGTGTGGGATGCAAAAAAAGCTGTAGTCTCTGACATCAAGAAGTATACAATTTTTCTGCTATCTGACAGAAATAGCAGTTGGGTAGAATGCTGTATACTTAAATTTCAGCAAAGCATTTGAAAATACCCTTCCTAAATATAAATGTATAAACTGATGCAGAATAAAATTAGTTTAACCACAAGAACAATTTATACCACACCTACTTTGTAAAGACAAATAACATAATAAGACTTTAAAAGTTTGATCAACACATTAACAATGTGTGACGAGGATCCATGATGAGGCACACTACTCAGATCATGACAGAGAGGCAAAAGTTGTAGGTGCAGAGTGCAAAATCTCTTTTCTGGACATTGTGAATGTGGGAATTTGTTTTGCATGACCATACATAGTTATTACAAAGGTTTGTCTCACCTAACACCCAAGAAATGATGGAGTGAGGAATGTGGGGAAATGCCCTAATCAGGACATGTTCAAGATGACCTACACTTTAGAGAACAATGCTCTCCATGAGTACAAAGTCATTAAGACATAAAAGGAAATATGCAGAACAAGACAAAATGATTGTGACACATCAAGTGAATGTAATCTTACTTGTATGGGATATGGAAACTTCCCAGCACATCTAAATTAAGCTAAGCAAATGTCCTGAATAATGTTGTGAGACCAAGTATACAAGGGATGTATAATGATAACAAAAGCTAGCATTTACATAGTGCTTTTTCAAAGTGCTTTACATATGGGATCTCCTTACAACAACCCTGGGAGATAAGCGCTACAATTATACCCATTTTACAGGAGAATAAACTGAGGATAAATGAGTTGCCCGGGATCACATAGCCAATAATGGTTTGAAGTTATAGTGCATATTTTCATCTCTACTCCAAGTCCAGTTATTTATCTACAGTGGTTACTTAGACTATCCAACTCAATCACTATCTTTGATTCTTCAGAAATAGCAAATTTGGGTCTGCAAATAGAGGTTGGAGAAGAGACAGGAAGTCATGCTTATAATATGCAAGGGGAGATTTTATTTCAATTTTAGGCTACTGAGAGCCAATTTGGCTTCAATCAGATGAGACCTTGATACATTCTAGCTATGTGACCTTGGTAAAGTCATTGAAACTCTCATTTGCCCTAGGCTAATGTTCTCCAAACTGTTTTCATGGTACACCTATGTCAGCTAAATATTCTGTTTACTTGTGCCTTAAATAAACATAACATTGTAGTAATATGTTATATTATGAAACATATGCAAAAATGGATATTAAAATGGGATAAAATCAAAATTAAGAATTTTAAAATATTTTCTTAATGTGTAAAAGTCTTTTAGATCTAATTAAAATGTTAATTTTGTAATATTTAAATGTTGTATTAATAATACACTTTATTCTGAACAGTTAACTACTTTTATTGTTCTATATTTGCTTCTTAGAGATTATAATATGTCCCATATTAACTGCTTATAAATTCTTGATGTTTTAAATACATTCTTAATAATTTACTAAATAAGCTATTTGTCAATTAAAAATTCATATAATAATCATTAATATTATGACTGTAACAGAATTAAACAGATTTTTAAATTCTTCCATGTTAAGAAAGAGAATGAGAGCTACCATCAAAGTATGTATGTATATCTTCTCTTATATAATATTAGAGTATATTGTTTATGTATAGATTGGAATATTCTGTTTGTGTGTTTTTAAACTATAATAAACAATAGTGAAAAAACAGGATGTGATAAAATTTTTCATAAGAAGTTATTTGTAAGCTTGAATCAGCATTAAACATATATTCCACTTGATATTATTTTCTTAAATTATACTTTGGGGGTATTTTGCATATCATTTTAATTTTGAGAAAGTTAATATCATGCATATTTCATTTTCTGGTTTGTTTGTATTACCAACATGCCAATATAACAAACAATATTTAAAGATAATGGTTTAAACCTTAGTGTAAAATGCAACAAAAAATATCTTTAAAGTTACCTATTTCATGAAAATGAATATAATTATGAGAGTCTTCTATGAAGGGTCCTTTCTCCCATGAAATATACAGCGTTATGATTTGAGATAGTTTTAATTCACTGTTTTATTCATTGACAAGTACTGTTGTAAAAAGGGCAATGTTTTCAGTTTTCCTTGAAATCTGTATTACCAGTCAGTATTAATAGGTTACATGATGTATTCTAATTTGGGGGTATCAGTTATCAAATAGTGATGAAATCACTTTCTGAAAATGAAGCTATAGATATGTGTAGTATGTTGAGGGACTACAAGTGGTATAGGAGTGAGGTGTGAGCCATCAAGGTCTAAATAATTTTCCTGTAATATCTACCTAATTACTGATAGAATGGATGAGGAAATTCACCCTTTAGTGAATTTAATGTCGGTGGTTTAAACAAGTTTAAGAGTAGTGGTGATCATATGAACTAATAGTAATCCGAATTTAGACAGCCGTTCTAGCTCTGTGTAGTTAAGTGTTTAAAAAAAAAACAATACTTCTTATGAAAAGGTTAATGTGGTAAACTCATTCTAAATCTTCACTGATGAGTAAGCATATTTCATCTGGGACTGTGAAATTTAAATCAAATTGTTTATAGACAGGGGACCTGCAAAATACTTGCACTGGAACTTTCTTCCTCTAGGACAGGCCTTGACAAGGGTTGTGTTCTTCTTTTTACTGTTCTTTTTCTTTGACCATCAGTTAAGGAAGATGAGGGAGAAAAAATTAATTTTATCCATTGAAATATATATTTTAGATATGTTAAAAAGTTAAAAAGATAAGATGGTAAAACACTGGATGGGAGACAGTGCAGTTAGGTAGATTTATCAAAGAAGAATTGTGAACCTTCATATAGATGCTGTACTTATCAAATTATGAATGAAAAATTGTTTATTTCATCTGTGAGATGGAACTTTCTTTGCTAATGCAGATTTGATACCTTCTACAAAAATCATAGCTTTGAAGGGTTTCTTGAGGTACTGAGAGTTTAAGTGACATCCAGGCTCACACAGCTCATGCAGAAGTCAGAAGTCAGTTTTCTTTGGGTTACTCTTGAAGTCCCAATTCAGTTCCACAATTCCTTTAAATAAATAAAAATCATATACTAATAACAAGCATAACATCGGTCCATGATTTGCTTTGGAGGACAAAACAAGAATGATAAGGTAGTGAAGAAGTGTTCTTATCTCATGCCACATCAGCAATAAAAGTAAAAATAAATTCACTTTCCATTAATGATGAGTTTTAATTAAGTATATTTCTATTATGTTGCTGTTGTTCAGTCATTTTCAAACATGTCCAACTTTTTTGGGACCCCATTTCTCAGGTTTTCTTGGCAAAAATATGAGAGTGGTTTGTCATTTCCTTCTCTAGATCATTTTATAGATGAAATGGAGACAAGCAGACCTAAGTGACTTGATTAGGGTCACACGACTCCCAAATGTCTGAAGAGAGATCTGAACTCAGGAAAATGAGTCTTCCTGATTCCAAGCCTAGTGCCCTATCCACTGTACCACCAGTTTCCCTATTATACATATGATTTATTTTAATATGGAAGGTCCCTTAAAACTACATTCCAAGAATTAGTCCCTGGTTTATTAATGGTTTTTAATTATTCTGCTAAAGGATTGAAGGAAGTCTTCTTTTTATATTTTGGATATTGCATTTAAGCCTGACAGTCTCTTCATAGCAGGATAGTCCCTAGAAGCTTGTTGCTAAGGTGCTCTTATGGGAATAAGATGGTTGTTTTGTTTTAAAATATTAAAAGTATATGGATACTATTTTTTATCAATAGAGGTCATCTCAGTGATGTGAGGATTAAATGGTGACTTTTAGGAAACTGGAAAACAAAAAGTAAAATTGCAATGATATTTGATTTATAGAATCCAGTGATCTCCTTTTTAAATAAAATAAAGGGAAAGAAAATGAAGCATGATGTTCTCTTGCAAAGGATCTAAAAGTGGCTTCTTATTTCTGACCACACACATCCATGTGTTCCTGAGCAAAAGGAGTAGGACAGAAAATAAACTACATTGGAGCTAACAATAGATTAACGAGGATCAAAGATGAACCTCAAAGATTCATGGGATGTGAATGATTTAAGAAGATATGCCTTGAACCTCTCAAAACCCACAGACTCCAACATGTCTCTAAAATATTTCCCAAATGCAAACTCCCTCAGAAAAGTAGGATTTCTTCCCTCTCCTGAAAAAAAATAATTAATTATAATCTAACACCATGAGAACTAATCAAGACATTCATGAAACTTTATTAAGGACTTCATTCCAGGCATTTTAGCAGGTGCTAGGGATTATGTACATGTGCATGTGTGTATGCATATATTAATATATGCATCCATATAAATACATACACATATTGTGTTGTGTGTATATGTGTGCATACATATAGCTACAGATACATTGATATAGATGTATATGTATGTGTATGTGTATGCATGTGTATGTTTATATATGTATATGTATACATATATGTACATGTACATGAATATGTACTAGTTTATATGTATATGCATATACATATGCATATGTATGAAGATCTCCAGCTCTCAGGGGATTTTATTCTAATGAGAGAGGCTAAGAACTAATTGGGTAAGGAGAGGAAGAGAAGGACTGGGTTGGGCTTCCTTGCAGAAGGTAACTTGTTAGCTGAATCAAGAATTCTAAGATCCAGAGGTAAGGAAGGAGGTTATTCCAGGCATGTGGAACAATCATTTCAAAGGAATGAAGATAGGAAATAGAATCTTGTGTATGAGAAAATCAAGTAAGTCATATAAAAGAACCAAAGAGTGCCTGGAGGGGAGTGATATGATAAAAGATCAGAAAGGGAAAACTTTGTAACTAGATTTAGATTCCAAAAAGAGGAGTTTGGCTTTTATTTTATAAGTATACAGGAAAAAACTAAAGTTTATTGAGTAGGCAGCTATATGATTAGGCCTACATGTTAGGAAAATCACTTTGGTAGCTATGTGGAAAATGATTAAATCAAGTATCAGGCTACTTGATTTAGGAAGAACAATTAGGAAGTTATTATACTAGGTCAAGTGCGAGGTAATGAAAACCTAACTCTTAGTTTGGGCTACACAGGAAAATAGAAGGGGGTATATATGTGAAATGCTATAAAGTTGGCATGTGATTGTATATGTGAAGAGAGTGAGAGTGATAAGTGAGGATGACAGTGGCTGTGAACCTGACTGCCTGGAAAGATGGTGATACCTTGGAAATAAGTTCATAATACTTATGAGGCATAGGTTGTTAGGTAAAAATATTAATTCTATTTTGAACATGTGTTTGAGATAACTATGAAACTTTGAATTTGACATTCCAAATCTTTAAATATGGAACTAGAGTCCAGGGGAAAGATTAGGTCTTGATAAATAGATCTGAAAGTAACCTGCATAGAGATAAAAATGAATATGTAGATCAGATAACATTACCAAATGAGAGGATATATACATAAAGAGGACCCAAGACAGAATTAGGATAGATCTCCAGTGAGTAGATACAACATAAATGAAGGAGACTGAGATAAGTAGGAAAAGCAAGAGAGAACAAAGCAATTCAGACAGCACAAGAAAGATGAAGACTGAGGAAATATCGGCAATTAAGAGATCATCTGCTCCCTTGGAAAAAGCAGTTTCAGTTGAGATGCTGAGGCCATAAGACAGATTGCAGAAGACTGGGAAGAGTGAAGATTTATTTTTTCCCAAGGTATTTAACTGAGAGCTAGTAGACAATTAAGAGATTATAGCTAGTGACTATGGTAGGATCTAGTGATTTTTTTTTTCCATATGTAAGAGAGATATGCTTGTAGACAACAGATAAAGAAAGATACTATATAGACAGCTTGATGATTAGAGAAAGATAGATGATGAAAATGGTCCCAGTCTGCTTAAGACTATTGGAGAAGAAAGGATTTTGGGCGACTAGGTGGTGCAGTGAGTAGAGCGTCGGTCCTGGAGTCAGCAGGACCTGAGTTCAGATCGGCCTCAGACACTTAACGCACACACAAACAAAAAAACCTAGCCGTGTGACTTTGGGCAAGTTACTTAACCAGAATTGCCCTCCAAAAAGCAAAAAAAAAAAAAAAAGGATTTTACAAGGGTGGGGAACTTGTGACCTCAAGGCCACATGTGACCCTCTCGGTCCTCAAGTGCAGTCCTTTGACTAAAACCAAACTTCAGAGAAGAAACGCCCTTAATAAAAGGATATGTTTTGTAAAACTTGGACTCAGTCAAAAGGTCACACCCAAGGGCCTAGGAAGATATTTGTGGCCTCTAGGCTGCAGGTTCACTACCCCGATAAGATATGTCGGACTTGTGAAAGAGAAGGAATCACCAGGGAATGATGTTGGGAGATGTGAAATGAGAAGTAGGGAAAATGGATTGGCAGGGAATGGCCATAATTTCTTTTCTCTCTTTTTTTGTGACTTGGGAGGCAAAGTCCCCAAGAGAGATATTATAAAAAGTAGAGAGCTGGCAATAAAGAGAAAGTAAAGTGTAATAACCTCATGATCTAATCTTTGACCCATACTTAATAAATACAGATTTAATTTCATTTATTTGCATGTAAAAATTCAAAGTTTTCATACACTTTCTTCTTTTAGACCAAATGGGGGAATGTATGTACAATAGGAGACGTACATACATACACACATAAATATATACATATACATACACATAAGTGTGTGTATAAATATATACATATATTTATAATCTCACTAATATTCTCTCTCTCTCTCTCTGTCACACACACACACACACACACACACACACTCTCTCTCTCTCTCTCTCTCTCTCTCTCTCTCTCTCTCTCTCTCTCTCTCTCTTTCTCCAAAATTCCAATACATCCTCAGAGGCCAAATAGAACAAGTTAATTCCTCTGTCACATGAAAGCCCTTTAGATACTTGATGACAACTATCATATTCTCCTTAAAACTTCTCTTGTCCAGCACTAGGCTGAACATCCCCAGCTCCTTGACGTGATCCTCACAGGATATGGATTCTGTCAGAAGAAAAGTCCTGAGGTAAGAAGATTAGGAAGACATGAATACAAAAATGTATAAAGGAGGGTGGAGTGAAATATCAAGTTCAGGGGAAGCTAGTAGTCTAGTTTGTCTAGAACATAGCATAAACATACATCTATTATAATAATGCTTCAATAATAAAACATATCAGCTCATGTTACCTATAATCTACAATTATTTTATAAAGTAAAAACAACGTGACTTGTACACAAAAGACCTGAATTCAGCCCCTAAATTCTGTCAGTCATGGCTGTGTGCCAAAAGAAAAATCACTTAACTTCTCTGAGACTTCATTTTCTCATCTATAAAGTGGGGTAAATGATGCTTGGACTCACAAGGCTTTTGTTCAGTGATTTTACAGTCATGTCTGACTCTTCACGATCCAGTTTAGGGTTTTCTTGGCAAAAATACTGGAGTGGTTTGCCATTTCTTTCTCCAGTTCATTTTTCAGATGAGGAAACTGAGGCAAATAGCATTAAATGACTTGCACAGGGTCACACAGGTAGGAAAATTAGTCTCTTCATGACTCTAAACCTGGCACTCTCTCCACTGCACCATCTAGCTGCTGCAAGGATACCTACAACAAATGAGATAAAGAATACAAAATACTTAGTTCACACACACACACACACACACACACACACACACACACACACATACACACAAAAAAACTCACACAAGTTTTCCCCAGTCACATAGCAAAACAATTTTTAACATTTTTTTGAGTTCTCCCTCCCTCCCCTGCCCTGTCCCCTTCCCTGAGATGATAAGTAATCCAATTTAGGTTATACACATGCAATCATGTAAAACATAAAATACTTTTAAAAATAAAAGGTATTGGGGGTGGAGTCAAAATGGCGGCATAGAAACAGCACGTCCAAAGTGCTTTCCCCCCAGAACACCTCCAAACTATGTAAAAGGGGACTCTGAACAATGTCTGGAGCTCCTGCACCCACAGAATGACACAGAGAAGCTAACCTGTTAAGGACAGCCAAGCAACCCTGCAGGAAGGGCCAGCACAGTGCTCTGGGAGCTGACAGCCCAGTGCACTGAGAGCAGAGCCCAGGTACCTGTGAGCCGTGGTTTTAGCCCCAGGGCTGCTGGGCCAGCGGCCGGCTGGAGGGACCCCAGAACACCAGCATCTGTGGCAATTCCAGAATTATCAACACAGAAGTGCCTAGAACAAAGTGAGAGGTTAGTGCCCTATGGACTTTGGGACCAGTATTTGGGGAACACGTCGGCATCCTCCCCTAGGGGCTGGAAGCCACTGAGGAGACACACCATTTTGCAGTTTCAGTGGCAGCTCCAGGTCCTGGCCTGGAAACTGTAGGGAGATCCAGCTATCAGTCTTGGGGGGTAATCGTTCTTGCTTTAACCTCCCTGGATCTGGATTGTGGTCTGGGGTTGAGGTCATGGGGTGGGTATCCAGCTTTCCAGAACCAGAAGTTGTGAAGACCCCAGCTTTGGGACTGAAGCTCCCCTGTCTGGTGGCAGAGTCCTATAGTGGCAACAAGCCCCAAAGTCAAATAATTAAGTGGCAACATGCCAAGGCAAAGGAAACAAAATAAACAGAAAAATGCAACATTAGACTCCTATTCTGGGGGCAAAGAGGATCAAAGCATAGAACAGGAGGAGGACTGTGAGGTCAGAAATCCTGCTCCAAAAGCCCCAAATTAAAAGATGAGCTGGTTACAGGCCATAGAAGACCTTAACAAGGATTTCAAAAACCAAATAAGAGAAGTGGAGGAAAAATTGGGAAGAGAAATGAGAAAGATGCAAGAAAAGTATGAAATAACAGTCAACAGCCTGACTGAGGAAAGTAACACCTTAAAAAATAGACTAATGCAAAGGGCAAAAGAGGCTCAGAAAGGCAATGAGGAGAAGAATGTCTTAAAAAGCCAAATTTGCCAGATGGAAAAAGAATATCAAAAGCTCACTGAGGAGAATCATTCCTTCAGAATTAGACTGGAGCAAATGGAAGATAGTGACTTTATGAGAAATGAAGCTGCTGTTGAACAAATCCAAACAAGTGAAAGAATAGAAGGCAATGTGAAATATCTCATGAGAAAAACCACTGACCTGGAAAATAGATCCAGGAGAGATAATTTAAAAATTATTGGACTACCTGAAAGCTATGATTAAAGAAAGAACCTAGAAATCACCCTTCAAGAAATCCTCAATGGAAATTGCCATGATGTTTTAGACCCAGAGGGCAAAATAGAGGTTGAAAGAATCCAGCAATCACCTCCTGAAAAAGATCCCAAAAAGAAAACTCCCAGGAATATTATAGCCAGGTTCCAGAATTCCCAGATCAAGTAGAAAATACTACAAGTAGCCAAGAAGAAACAATTTCAATATTGTGGAAACACAATCAGAATAGCACAGGACCTGGCAGCTTCCACACTGAGGGATTGAAGGATATGGCATATGATATTCCAGAGGGCAAAAGAGCTGGGATTGAAGCCAAGGGTTACCTACCCAGCAAAACTGAGTATTTTCTTTCAGGGGAAAATATGGTCATTCAGTGGAATAGAGGACTTTCAAGCATTCTTAAGGGAAAAAAAAACAGCGTTGAATAGAAAATTTGACATCCAGACACAAGAAGCAAGATATGCCTGAGAAGGTAATCAGGAAAAAGAAATCAAAAGGAATTTATCAAAGTTGACCTATTTACATTCCTACATGGAAAAACAATACCTGTGACTGATGAAACTTTTCTCAGTATGAAAATAATGGAAGAAGGGTTTATGGGCACATGAATACATATGTGAATTGTGTATATATGTTTACATTTATACATGGATATAGGGCATAGGTTGAATTTGTTGGGAAGGGATGATACTTAAGGGGTGAAATTATGAGGTGAGAGAGGGAAGTGGCAAGAGAAGATGGGGAAAGACAGGATAGGGTAAACTATCTCATCTAGAAGAAGCAAGGGGTAATAGTTTTAGGGGAGGGGAAGAATAGGAATGCAAAAAGGCAAAACAATATTCTCATTGAATCTGGCTCAGGGAGAGAATCACATACATACATACTAAATCTCACCCTGCTGGAGAGTAGGGGGAAGGGGGGTGAGAGAGGGGATGATGGAGGGGAGGGCATTCTTGGGTGGAGGGGAGGTTGGAAGTACCCACTATAGAAGAGGGACAGGATCATGTAGGGAATGGACCAGGTGGGGGGTGGGATGAGTGGGAGGGAATTATAAGCAGCCTTGTACAATATATCTACTATGGTAATGTTTTGTACAGCTATACATGTATAACACATACTGAATTACTTATGTTCCCAAAGGGAATGGGTGTCAAGGGCGGAAGGGAATGTATCTGAAATTCAAGGTCTTAAAAGTATATATATATATATATATATATATATATATATTTATATGTATATATATATATATGTATATGTATATATATATAAATACTATTATTAATATTATTTTGCCTGTAATTGGGAGTTAAGATGTGCAGGCATTGTGGCACAGAGATTCACCTTGCTCTAATGGAAAAGTCGAAGGGGGTATGGGAGAAGATATGGGAGAGAGCAGATTGGATGAGGGGATATATTGTGGGACTTCTATTCTGGGATGGTGGCTAGGGGAAAAATGGGTAAAAATTGTAACTCAAAATCCGGTGGAAATGAATGATGTAAACCAGAAGTTAATAAACCATTTGTTAAAAAAAAAAGGTATTATAGAAATGTGACTTCTAGTTTCCCAACAGTTGTAACATATCTTCATATAGAAGCTATCAATGTATTATCTATCTTTCAATGGCTTTTGTTTTTATATGATAATCATTTTTGAATACATCTAATCCCTTCCCCATGTTTAGTGAGCCAACCCTCACCACAAAGATTTTTACATTTTTTTTTTTTGTAGGACAATTGGGGTTAAGTAACTTGCCCAAGGTCACACTGCTAGGTTTTTGTTTTTGTGTCTTTTTTTTTGTTTTTGGTGTGTGTGTGTGTGTGTGTGTGTGTGTGTGTGTGTTAAGTATCTGAGGATGGATTTGAACTCAGGTCCCCCTGACTCCAGGGCTGGTGCTCTATCCACTATTCCACCTAGCCACCCCACACCAAAGACTTTTAAAAAGAGAGAAGAAAAATGAAGGAGTTGAGCAAAATTAACAAATAAATCAACCAAGTCTGACAGAATAATATACAATGTTCTTCAAACATTCTCACCCACCTCTTCAGTGAAAGGAAGAAGTTAAAATTTGGTAAATCTTCATCAGGGTCCAGTTTGGCAGTTGCAATTATAGAGCATTTGGTTTTGTTTTATTGTTCTGTTTATATTATTTTAGTAATTGTATATACTGTTTTCAGGTTTCTGCTTACTTCATATCACATTAGTTCCTATATTTTGCCATGCTTCTTTGTATTCTTCATAGCAATCATTTCTTATGGAACAGTAATTTCGATTACCTTTATGTACCACAGTCTCTCTATTTTCTAATGAATGGGTACTGAGTTTGTTCCCAATTCTTTTAAAAGCAGTCACTCTAAACTAATTGCCACCTGCAATTAATCTCCCATATCTGCTTCCTTTTTCATCTTCTGTTTAAATCTAATAAAAATGGCACCAGCCTTAGGGTATAAGAAAATAATAGACAGCAGCAAGACCTTCTGCTATCTACCACAGTGTTAAACTATAGAAATGTCCCCATGTCTTTTACATAGGGACCCATTCAAATAAAAGAAATAAAAAGTTTACTTTTTTGTAGTGGCTAGGACTAGCTGAAAACCAGTCACAGAATTTCTTCTACTGTTTTCCAGTTCCTTAAGTATAAATCACAAATTAAAATTCAATAAAACCTTGTGGAATTATCAAAATAACATGAACCCCTAATAAGTTTCATGATCTAAGTGGGAAGTACACCTACATGTTTCTTAATGTGGTAAAGGTCAGTTAAAATAAATAAAACACATGATAAGTAGTTGCTCAGATAGAGATTCTTCCAGATTTGTAGCCAAACATGTAGGAAATGATTTACCAGTTCACTAGCTTTACTCAATTAAACATTTTCAAGTTGATTTGAATATTGGGAAAACTTAAACTTCCTCCACAGACATAGTCAACCTTTCAACCTATGAAATAAAAGTAACTACAGATCCAGAAGGGAATATATACCATGCTGGAGACAGTGGTCCAGTGTCAATTGGCATCCATTTTTAAAGACAGGAAACAAAACAAGTTTGACAGAGAGATAAGATAGCTAGATAGACAAGCAGAGACATAGGATAGATAGAAAGATAGGTGGATATATTGATAGATAGATACATATAGATATGAATAGAGAATATAGATATGTGTATACATACATTTAAGTATTGTGTATGTATGTATATGGACACACCGAAAGAGAGACAGAAGAGGGAGATAAGAGAAAGGTCATATAAATAGATGGATAGATGATAGTGATAAACTGATTTCACAGTTTCAACATTTTTTCATTACTTGTTTGCTTTCATTTTATATCACATTCTTAAGGATTTATTAAGGGCTTACAGTGCTCCAGATACTGGAATAAATGCTGGGAATATAAAAGAAAATTCAAAAAGTGTTCCTCACCTAAGTGCTTACATTCTAATGAATATGGCTAGGTGGTACAAGGTATAGATTACCACACTTGGAATCAAGAAGACCTGAGTTGAAAGCCTGCCTCAAATAACTAGTTTGTGGCCCTGGGCAAATCATTGTGAAGGCTTAAGACTGAGTCAAGGCAACTGTCACCATAATTCCAATATAGGAAAAATGTAATGAAATTGTTATTTTGTATAGGCCTATACATTCCGGGGATAATACTAAATCTGTAATTGATGGAAGCAATATCACCATTTTTATTATAGGGGTCACAAGGAAACCCCCTTATCATTCTAGTTCTATCAGGGTATGATGGTCCCTATTATATTGACATTACACAGAGATAATCATCTTTGTACCCAAGATTTCACATATGACTTATACTCTCTTCCCAACCCCTTAGGGAGAAAATGACAGTCTAGGAGAATGATTTGATTGGGAAAACTACAAATTTGCTTAACTCAATTTTGTAATGTCCATCATTTAAACATGTATTTCCCCAACAATGAATATTTTAAAAAGCTGTATTTGTAAATATAAATTTGATTAGGTTTCTGTTTAATCATTACTCATTTTTTTTTTGTTTTGCTTAATTGATGGTTTGACTGCCCTTGTATCCTGTGGCAATCTTGAAGATCAAATAAGGCAAATGAATGGGGCTCCAATTTTATTAATGTTAAATATAACTGGAAACTTCAGTTCTAGCATCTTGCCAGTTTTTAGAGGGCCTAGTGAAATGAAAACTTGAAATTGAAATAGATATTGGTATGATAATAGTGGTTCTTCCACTTGCATTAAGGCTAACCACAAGTGAGTACAAGTTAGGGACAATAAAGCATTTCTGAGTTGTCTTAAAATCAGCATCTTGAATTCTTGGAAATAAATAAATGTGAAATGAGGTTTTCCTTTAAAAAAAGACTGAAGGGAATAATAGGAAATATGCTTCATGCACTTGAGAAGAAACGGGTCCATTGGGAGAGCTAATATGGTGAATAGGGAGTAGAAAGAGAGACAACAAGAGCCCAAAGCAGCTTGATGAAACTTTTTTTTAATTTTCTTTTAGATTTTTTTATTATTTCAAAGCATTCAAGTTTTAATCACTACGTTATGGGATTTAGTAAGAAATTGTTTTAAAAAAAATAATTGCATATAGTAATCACAAGTGAACTGAACTGAATTAGAACAGAGACTGGGAGAAGACCCAACAAGCAGAAACTTGCTTTTAAAAACAAATGTTTAAGATACGTGAGTTTAAGATATTATATGGAATTATTCATTTGTGTGGAATCATACCTCCACCAAAATGCATCTCCTGCCTCATCTTAAAGTGGTGTTGACCCTGAGTTCATAAAGATTATTCCAGATGAGCACGTCAGTCTTTTAGGTCCTAATGAGATTCAAAGGCTTCAAGAATGGTCTTAGTGACTGAGTATATGTTGAGTATATTTTGAGTCTATGTCATCTGAAGTTCAACCTAGGTAAGTTCAGATAAGATTATCAACAGAATGTTGGGCAATAGATGATTTTGGGGGGCTTTTTGTATTTTTTTGCCAAAGTAATTAATTGTTAGATACCAGGGTACATAAGCAATATGATTTGAATTTTTAGAGGGGATATTGTGCCAAGGAAATTATAGTGTGTTCATGAATGAAGTGTAGAATCTTAGAGATTTATTTTTTTTCTAGTGAAAATGTCATTCTTTGTATGTAGTAATAGTTCACTCTTTGTTACTTGCAATCTATTTAGAAATTATTGAATAAGGTATTATTTCTATTCAGCAAATAGAATTTGCTCTAGAAGCAATACCAAAAGTACCATTAGAAGCATGAAGGTCAATCTGGGCTCACTCACATTCCTCTTCACTTCCAATCCCCAAAATCTGTACTTTCAGCCAGAAGCTCTCTTCTGACCTCTACTTTTTTTGTTGTTTGTTTGTTTAAATCAACACCTACATGCTGGACAGCTCCACTGGAGTGGAGTATAACTTTCAAACACACCATATTCAAAATGGAATTCAATACTTTTCTTCCACATTTATCTTTTTTTTAATGCTAGTTTCTGTCAACTGTATATAGATTTGACTTGTATATAATAAATATATATATATATATTTGTGTGTTCACATGTATGTATATATGTGTGCATATATGTGTGTATATGTGTATGTATGTATATGTGTGTGTGTGTATATATATATATATATATATATGTACTTTGAGAAAGCTTAAGACTGGGTCAACTACCACTATAATTATGCATATATGCAATGAAATTACTGTTTTGTCTGATGCTTTATATTCCTAGAACAGTATTAAATCTGCAATTGATGCAAGCAGTGCCATCACTTTATTATATTGTTACAGTCCAATAATAAGCATCCTCCAATAACTTACTTTCCTTCATTTCAATAAAGACTATTTTCTAATTATATATACATATATATATGTATATGTGTATATATATATATACATGCACACATAATTCTTGAATCTCTAACGGAATGTTGCTTTCAGATATATTATGTGTTCTATAATTATTTTGAATGGATTCTTTCTTATCATTTCCTCCTGATCTTGTTATTCTTATGAAGGAATATTGAATTTTAATATTACAATAATAACTGTCATCTTTAGTTTCTTTGATTATTTTCTGGATTTCTTTTTAAAAAGTAAATCACCTGCCAAATGCAAAAAAAAATAATAGTGTTGTGCCCCCTTTGTCAATGTTTATGCCTTTACTTTTTCTTCCTACTAATATTGCTGACATTTCTAAAGTTGTATCAGATTATAGTGGGAAGAGGAGATATCTTTGTTTTACTCCTCTCCTTATTGATATGCATTGCAAATAATGCTAACATTTGATTCCAGAAATATCATTTATTTAACAATCAAAATAATATTTCTATGGTATAAGGAGGTGCATATCTTAACAAGGCTTCATGTAAGTTGATTTTCCTGAAGTATTGAAACAATCCTTGAGACTTAATTCATTTAAGGTACTAAAGACTTTGACTATTAAAATGACTTCCTAGTTCCCTGAATACAAAGGAGAAATAGGAAAGTGGTGAAACAGGTCTAATGAGCTAAATAAGCTTTATGTATTTAAATAATATCTTTGTTTAATATCCCTCTCCCCCTTTGGCTAAGTTAATGTTTTTCTTTTTGTTTTTCAAGCTGTTGAATGGATGGTCTAATGTCTCATTCTGTTCCAATAATCAACATAATCTACCAGGGAATTGGCCTGGGTTAGGACTACCACAGAACAATTGGTTTAGTTATGCAAGATTGGATCTCACTGAAGAAACAGAAAGGCCTCATTGAAATGGGGGTTGGAAGTGAAGAGGAATGTGAATGAGCCCAGATTGACCTTCCTGCTTCTAATGGTACTTTTGGTATTGCTTCCAGAGATTTTAGCTCTTTACCATGAGTCAATTCCCCTCCTGGTAAATTAGAGAATGAACTGGCTGTGGTCATTCTGTAAGGAAATTCAATGTCACTATGGCTTGCACATTTAGAAACTATATCTTTAAAATAGTTTCTCAAAACTGCCTTTTAATTCATCTGTTATATTGTTCCTGGGCCTTCAATTTTTTTTGTAATTTAAGCCTCCTTTAATTTCAACTAGGGGATTTACTAAGAACTCAGTTTACCCTTAAAAGTAACCAGGAGGAATTAAATTTGGGGGAATTAAAGGCAATTTTATGTATATGTGTATGTATATGTTTATGTATATTCACATATTACATATATACACACACACATATATATATGTGTATATATATATATATATATGCACACACACATTTAAATAAAGATGCTTCTTGAAGAAAAAGTCCTCAGTTCTATAGATCTATATATGCATATATGTGGACATATATGCTTATATGTGTGTTTTGTATATACACATACACCCATATACATACATTGCTGACCAGTTAAGGGGTAGCATGATGGGCACTACCAGAGTCCAAAATGGAAATCAAGGCAGATCCCTGAAATTTTAAGATTGTTTAAAAACTCCACAGAAGAAACTGTTTGAGATTGTTTTCATCTTAATTTGACATTTCAGAGGGCAACAACAATTAGTTGCATGCACTTTGTGGTTTTTCTTTGGTATAAACCACTGGGGAAAACACTTCAAAGGATAATAATTTTCCCTCATGCCCAGAGGCATTTCTAGAATTGAGGATGTGAACAAATGTGCCAATTTCACCGCAATGAATTTCTTGAGGACTGACAAAAACAAAAAAGTTTCCATTCTCACTCAAAACTGTTCCTTGTGAACTGAATGAGGCTTTAGCATGATCAATCAGAATCTTTTGGAGTTAACTGAGCCTTCCCATGTGGCAGTTTTCAGCTTCATGCACTATCATAGATCACAAAGTAGTAGTGATGCTCTGGCCTATAGTGACTGGACAAAGCATGCAAGTTCAGTTAAGCCCCAGTCATAGCAGTCATAACATAACTCACAATACAATAGCACTGAAAACCCAGAGCAATGTATTTGCCATCAAGAAGTACCGTCAAACCCAGAATGGGGTATGGATTGAGCACACTTACCACAAGGACCATGCTCACCCACCATAAGGGGTCAAAGTCAGATTTTTCATGGGACTGGGGGTAGAGGGCTGGGGAGGTACCAGCAGTGGTGTTAGTAATAGGGTTTAAGTCTCTGGCAACACTGACCCAATTTAAGGAAGCAGAAAAGCTGACCTTAAGAAAGTGAGCATCAAGGGCAGAAGCAGTCCCAATGCTGGGGATTTAGGACAGCAGGCAGACACTCAGGTCTTGGCAGCAGTGGTCCCCAGACCACTGTACTACTTGCTTCTTCCTCTCTATAATCTGGCTTCCAACTTCAGCATTCTACTGAAGCTGCTCTCTCCAAAACTCCTAATGATCTTTACAATGTCAAATGTAATGACCTTTCCTGAATCTTCTTCCTTCTTGATTTCTCTGCAATCTTTGACACTGTTGATTATCTTCTCCTTGTCACTTTCTTCACTCTAGTTTTTTTGTGATATTATTCTCTCCTAATCCTCCTACCTATCAGAATGATAATTATGAATCTTTTTTGCTGGATTATCATCCAGGACATTTCTACTATGAGTGTCCCACAGGATATTGCCCTGGGCCCTCTTCTCTAATCTTTCTATACTATTCCACTTCATCATATCACCAATTATTATTTTCATCTGCCTATTCCACATATTGAATTGGATATCCCATAGACAATTTAAAATCAAATTTACCAAAGTGAATTCATCATCCTTCCCCACATAAATCCAGTCCTAGTCCTTTTTTCCCTCTGAATATTGAACCTACCACCACATTTGCATCTATCTAGACTGAGAACCTAGGTGTCATCCTTGACTCCTCTATCTCACCTATGAAATCTGTACATAATAATTATTATAAGCATTACTGTTCTTATTAAATCCCAGATAAAAAAAAATCTTACCTTCAAAAGGTAGCTTTTTCCAATCTCCCTTAATTCTAATGCCTTACCTCTGTTGATTATGTCTAATTTATCAAACATATATATTTTTTTATTTCTACATAGTTGTTTGCATGTTGTATTCCCCATTGGTCTGTGAGCACCCTAGAAGTAGGAATTATCTTTTGTTTTTCTTTATATTCCCGGGTTTATCACAGTGACTTTTGACTAGAACAGAAATTGAATTTAAGTGAGGCAGAGATTCATGAAGTCAGGGAATTCATTCTCTCTACCAGTGGCAAAGAAGTCCAGGGGCAAGAAAAAAGTCAGGATGCAGGGGATGACCTTGGCATATATGATATCTTACCAAGCTATAAGAGCTCCACAGTACCTGTTTCCACTGCCTTTACAGCCCATTGGAATAAATTGTTCACATCCATTCATTCTGCTGGGGTAAGTCTTTATGTACACCCCCTAACTCAGTAATGGGTTTGAGGCTCCTCAGTTACCCTCAACCTTGTTTAACCTGTATGCTAAAATATTCTACCAGGCATGACCACTGTGCATACTACAGTTTCTTATTTTGTTTTTGTTTTTTATTAATAATAATATTTATATATATTTGAAACATTTAATCTTAAGACCTTGAATTTCAGATCCATTTCTTTCCTCCCTTGTCACCCATTCCCTCTGGGGAGATAAGTAATTCAGTATATGTTGTACATGTCTAGCTATGCAAAACATTATCATAGTAGGTATATTGTACAAGGCTGCTTAGACTTTTTTCTAGTATTATTATATTTTTAATAAAAAAGTATTAATATCCTTGAGACTTTGTTGGCTCAAAGGACTAAAGTCTCAGGCTATTGACATCACTGCTTAGTTTTCTTGAGTATAAGGCAACCATACAGAACTCTGATGGTTGGGTGGTAGAAAATGATGGGTCCAGTCATGGACCCATGTTAGTTGCTCTTATTCATTCATTTTTCAGTCATATCTAATTCTTTTTATTGCTTTTTGGGGGGCAATTGGGGTTAACTAACTTGCCCAAAGTCACAAAGCTAAGTTTTTGTTTGTGTGTGTTAAATGTCTGAGGCCAGATCTGAACTCAGGTAATTCTGACTCCACAGCTAGCTCTCTACTCACTGTGCCACCTAGCTGCCCCTGTATCTAACTCTTTTCAACCTCATTTGTGGTTTTCTTGGCAAAGATACTGGAGTGGTTTTCTATTTCTTTCTCCAGCTCATTTTATAGATGAGGAAACTGAGGCAGATTAAGTGATTTACCCAGGGTCACACAGATAGTAAATAAATGTCTGAGGTCAGATTTGCACTCAGGAAGATGAGTGTTCCTGATTCAAGGCCTTGTGCTCTATCCAGCATACTACCTAACTGTTTGCTACCTTATTTTCTGGTACACACCTGTAGTCTCAACTGCTGAAGAGGATTATGCTATCAGATTTCTTGAGTTTGAGATTTCTGAGCTACATTTAACAATTTGAATTGGATCTCTCCATGAAAATAAGTACCTAGGGGTTGCTTAATGGGGGAAAATTACTACACATTAAAAAAGGAGTAGGTCAGTATTCCCATGTCAATCAAAGTGAGATCAGCCCCCAAAAGTAGCTCCTCAACCTACCTTAGGGTTGTGAAAGAAAGACTATTCTCTCTCTCTCTCCCTTCATAACATACATTCATACATATCAATATATGTATATATGTGTATGCATGTTTGTATGTGTGCACATGTATATATATATGTGTGTGTGTGTGTGTATTCATGTGTGCATGTATGTGTAGTGAGAGAGAGAGAAGGAAGAAGGAGGAAGAGGAGAACAACTGCAAAATCAACCACAAAATTCTGGTCAACTTAGTCAAGGGGGCTTCATTTAGATGAGTCAGCTCATCCGGTCATTAATTTATATCCCTTGTTGACTAATTTCCTGCTGTAACTAAATTAATCTCTTCTTGCTAACTGTTGAATCACCTGGAAGTGTTTCATTCCATTCCAATAATAAAAATAAAATATTAGAGTACTGGCCCAAGTCAGTCCCAGCCCAGAACTTATAACTGGGTAACTAGAAAGTGGGGGTGTTGTTTGTTTGCCATAAAAGAATACCACATTTTATCAAAGTAATTTTATGCACCTACTGATATTATGCATTTTTATATTATAAATGATTAATCATATAGTTAGTTTTTCTAATGTTGAATCATGCTTATATATCATGTTTAAATATAACTTCAGTATAATTATTAGTTTTGGGGGATGCATCTCAATAGTCTTTTGTTGGATTTTATTTAAAGTTTTTACATCAATATTCACTAATGATTCTGATCTATAATTTTTTCCTGCTTTATCTCTTCTTACTTTGGTTATCCAGGTCATATCTGTCCCATAAACAGAGGTTGTGAGGTCCTTTTTAAAAATACTGAGAATATAGATACACACATACCCAGACATCACATGCTATTTGAATATTTAATAGCATTTACTTTTGAATTCTTCTGATCAAGTTTCTGTTGTTGTTTTCCCTCTTTGCTGATTCATTTATTGATTGTGATATTAAATGTGCCTAGTTATTTAAATGTCCTAGCCTTCTTTTATTTGGGTAGGATATATTGATCTAAATAAATTATCTTTTTCTGACATATAATTGTGTATAGATGGTTTTAAAAATTATTTTTATCAATATGTCTTCACTGTCATGAACAGTAAATTTTAAAAACAATAAATGTGCTTTATAATTTCCATTTGGAAATTGATTATAAATGAAATTCATTTTCCTTCTCAAAAAAAGCCTTAATTTTATTTTTATATTACTTTCCTTATTTCAAAGTATGCTGTCATTGAAAGCTAATGAGATCTATTCCAAATTTGAGATTCTGTTATAGACAAGTAATCCATACTGATCTTTCTCTTCCATTGTAGGATATAATGCTGGCCAATTCTTCTAAATGAGTATTCTCTTCAGAACTAGTAGGATATAGATGTCAGTGCTATTCATTGAAGAATGCCAGTAGTAACATTTCTTGGACAAACTACCCCTCTTTTTTCAGACTTTAAACATATATTATAATTTTACTCAAAAATCAAATGCAACATTTATAAACTACTCAGCTGATAGTAACAATAATGTATTGGGTAATTATGGTTATTTAATTGCACAAAGTTGGTTGAGTAATTGAGCAAATAGACTCCGACATACTACTTGTTGTTATTCAGTCTTTAGTCATATCCACTTCTTTTCATGACCTCATCTGGTGTTTTCTTGGCAAAGATATGAAAGCAGTTTTTGATTTCCTCCTCCAGTGGATTAAGATAAACAGAGGTTAAATGACTTGCCCAGGGTCACACAGCTACTGAGTGTCTGAGGCCAGATTTGAACTCTGGTCTTCTTGACTCCTGACTTAATTCAAGCTACTAACTGGAAAGTTGAACACCTAAGTTGGCGTTTAAATACTTTGGCCACCTAATGAGAAGACAAACTCATCAGAAAGATGGTGTCATGGAAGCAATGAACATGAACTTAAACAGACATTGAGAGATAACAGAGGATTAAAAGGCCTGATTTGCTGTGCTGCATGGGGTCAGACTCAACTGAAAAACAACTTCCTGACTGTAGGCCCAGTATTCTATCCACTGAATCTAGTTACCTCCACTGCAAACATAGGTTAAGTGACTTGCCCAGAGTCATGTAGTTCATAAGTGCCTGATGCCAGAGTTTAACTCAGATCTTCCTGATTTCAGGACTGGGACTCTATCCAATGAGACCTCTAGCTTCTTCCAAGCATACTATGCAAGCTGGCTATCAGTGATGAAATCCCAATCACTTCAGCAGTCTTTCTTCATGTACTAAAACTGTAACTGATTATTGATCTATATATTTTTATGTTTCCTAGGTTGCCCCTAGTGTTACTCTACTTTTCTTCAGAGAGGTAGGATCCATAATAAGCATTTTTTCTAAAATACAAAATATTAGGGTAAAATAATAAGCAAAACAATAATTAAATTTTAAAAATTGACATCACATGTAATATTTCATAAACATGCATCCCCTGTATCTTCAAAGGATTGGACAAGTGTTTTATCATATCTCTTTTGACAGATCAAGTTTGATCTTTGAAATTTAGCAATATTGTTTTATTACTTTATAGTAATGGCTCTTTTTATTTATTTTGTTATGATTATATCTATTAATTGTTTGACTTCATTTCAATTGACAAAAATTCATATATGTCTTTCCATATGTCTCTGTGTAGATCAGGTTCACCATTTCCTTCAGTATCATAATATAAACATTACATTCATGTGTCCCAATGTGTTTTGCCTTCCCTAATCTATAGTCATTTAAATTGTGTTCAAATTTAATTGTTTTTATAAAACATTTGATACAGTATACACAAAAAGTGTCGCTATAAATATTTTTTATATATAGAGTCATCTGTGTGTGTGTGTGTGTGTGTGTGTGTGTGTGTGTGTGTGTGTTGTAGATGCATAGCCATGGGATTTCTAGGTCAAAGGATATAGATTTTATTTGCATAATTACAAATACTTTTCAGAAAGACTGTAACAACTAACAGTGCTGCCTATGATGCAGTTCTGTTCAAGTTTTCTACAACTCCTCCAACATGGACTATCTTCATTCTTTATAATCTTTGAAGATTTTTCTGGGTATAAGTGTATAAGGTAAAACCTCAGTGTTGTTCTAATTTGCAAGATTTTTCTGAGTATAAGTGTATAAGGTAAAACCTCAGTGTTCTAATTTGCATTTCTTTTATTATCAATTATTTGAAGCACTTTATAATATTTTTATTGATAGTTTTCCTTTCTTCTTTTGAGAATTAGTTGTTCATATACTCTGATCACTTCTCAGTTGGGGAATGGTGTTTGGTCTTACGTATTTCATTAAGTTGTTTTATATATACCAAAACTTAATCACTATTATTTCATGCACATTATTCACTGCAGCCTCACCAAAAGATGATTTAATATTAAGCACAGAGTAAGACAAAAATAAATATGCAAGGAAAACCCTCAATATAATAATTCAATTAAGTACTCCCAGAGCTGATCCCTTTCAGAAAGTAATGGTTAAAATAAAATTTCCTTTGCAGTCAGTATTCAGTGAAGTTACAAATTTAAAATGTGATGTCAATAATAGTCATGTAACTAAATTTTGTGACCAATTAGAGCAATCATAAACCCAACTGGACATCAGTATTTTCTTGAAGACTCATATCCCAGGATTTATTATAACACCATCCTTAGGATACAGATTTTTTAAGCAACTGATGAACACAATTAAGCTGAAAGCCTTAATGGAAGGATCTAACTGTTGTATTCTCATAGTTCTGTTTGCAAGGACTCATGGAAATGAAGATGAATGTATTTTTTTTGAGATTGAGTCCCCCTGTATGTTCTAGATTAAGAGGGCAGTACTAGAGAGAGATGGATGATTGATAGATGATAGGTTTCTATATAGATCTATATCTATATACAGATAGATATAGAGATGATAGACTTTGTATATATGTATAGATATATAAATATATATATATATATATAGTTTATTTTTCTGTATAAATCAGTAAGCTATAGCTAGCTCTCTCCATATAGATATATGTATATGTTAAATAAATATAGGTCTATTTATCTACATCTTTTTTTTTTTGCTTTTTGGAAGACAATTGGGGTTAAGTAACTTGCCCAAGATCACATGGCTAGGTTTTTGTTTGTTTGTGTTAAGTGTCTGAGGGCGGATACGAGCTCAGGTCCTTCTGACCCCAAGGCCAGCACTGTACTCACTGCACCACCTAGCCGCCCCATATCTATATCTTTTTAATAAATCTAATATCTGGAGCAAGTGTTCACATTGGTGACCCCTCATTTTGAACCCATGTTTATATATATATATATATATATATTTTTTTTTTTTAGACTTTTTTTTTTTAATTTTGCAGGGGGGAAGGCAGGGCAATTGGGGTTAAGTGACTTGCCCAAGGTCACATGGCTAGTAAGCGTTAAGTGTCTGAGGTCGGATTTGAACTCAGGTCCTTCTGACTCCAGGGCTGGTGCTCTATTCAGTGTGCCACCTAGCCACCCCACCATGTTTTATATTTTGCACACATATCCATAAACAAACACCCACAAAACTAAGCTTGCAAGTATTGAATTAGTATTGGAATTGCTAACATTTATATAATGCCTACTATGTACCAGGTGTTCTACCTAGACCTTTACAAATATTATCTTACTTTTATCCTCCCAACAATCCAAAGAGATAGATTTTATTATCATCTCCACTTTATACTTGAAGAACCTAGGCAAACAGAGGTTAATTGACTTAAGCAAGGTCATAAAGCTAGTATCTAATTCTGAACACTATATATGTATGTATGTGTATGCATTTGTGTTTGTATGTATGTATGCATGTGTGCATATATATGTATGTCTCTACGCATGTATAAATACAAGTATATATGTATATATGTGTATACATATGCAGAAATGTATATATATATGTGTGTGTGTGTCTATATTATGTGAGTTTGTGTGTGTGTGTGTGTGTGTGTGTGTGTGTGTATAAAATAATTTTCCTAGTGGGCATGACATTTCAAAGTTTTCAGTTCCTACTATTCTAACCTAGACTTGTTCAAGCTTCCTTAGGTGGCCTAAGGCCTTCCTCCTCTTAGGAGTTCACCATATTGGATCTTGATGTAGTGGGGACACTAAATTGGCATTATCCTTACTGCAGCTAAGAATCTGAAAGTCAAAAAATTCACCAATCCTAGCCTCATTTAGTACAAGAATTTTTAAACATAGGCCTTCACTCAGGAAGATTTCTTTTCAAATTTATAATGGAATCATTTATTTCATGTTCATCCACAGATAGGCTGCCTTGAAGATTTACCTGACTCTAGACATATCATATCTCAAACTGTATTATAGAGCAGTAATTATCAAAGCAATCTGGTACTGAGGAAGAAATAAGATTAGTAGAACACTGGAACAGATTTGGTACACACTACCTTATACTTAAGGACCATAGAAATATAGTACATGATAAATTCAAAGATCTAATCTTATGTAACAAATCTCATTATTTGGCAAAAATTTCTGGTAAAACTAGAAAACAGTATGCAGAAACTAGGTATAAGGCAAATGTCTCATACCATATCTCAAGATAAGGTCAAAATGGGTACATGATTTGTATCCATTGTGCCCATCCTAAAGGATGATACCATAAGCAAATTAAGAGAGCATATAATAGTCTATTTGTGAGATCTATAGAAAAGGGAAGAATTTAGGTCAAGGAAATTATAGAGAGCATTATAAGCTGTAAAATAGATAATTCTGATTGTATAAAATTTAAAAGTTTTGCACAAACAAAACCAATACAATCCATTTTAAAAGGAAAGCAGATGACATGATAATATATTTATGGAATCCTACAAAATCAAATAAAGAACTACTTGAAATAATAACTTCAACAAAGTTACAGGACATAAAATAAACCAACAACAGCATTTCTATATATTACTAACAAATCCCAATTGTAAGACATAGAAAGAATAATTCCATTTAAAGTTGCAGCAGACATTATAAAACATTTGGGAGTCTACCTGACCAAACAAACCCAGGGATTATATGAACTGTGTTCATTACAAAACACTTTTCACACAAAGTCAGATCTAAAACATTGGAAATAACATTAGTTGCTAGTGCATAGACTGAGTTAATATAATAGAAATGAACATTCCGCCTAAATTAACTTACTTTTCCCATGCCATACCAATCAAATTACCAAAATATTATTTTTTAGAGATAGAAAAAATATCAAAATTTATCTGGAAAACAAAAGGTCCAGAATATCAAGGGAATTAATGAAAAGAAATCCTAGAGAAGGTGGCCTAGTCATACCAGATCTTAAATTGTTTTATGAAATATCAATCATCAGAACCACTTGGTAGTGGCTAAGAAATAGAAGGATAGATCAGTGGAATAGGTTAGGTACACAAGTGTAATGCCATGCATGATCAGCTTTCCAGAAGAATGCTACTGTGAATAGCTTTTAAGGTTCCGGGAATTCAAGGCTCAACCAAGCCACAAACAGACAAAGTCCCTGCATCCTGGTCATGCTTCCTCAGTCTTCCACAGCTCATTCAAAAAATCAGAATTGTATTGTCCACCCTGGGGGGAGGGGGTTCCTGGGCTCCTCCTGGCAGTTGCTCCTGCCTCCATGGTGGTCCAGGAAATTCTGACTGTGCCTCTCTGGGGCTTTCCTTATATACACTACGCATTAGCTAGTTCCTGTTTCAGCCAACCCTTTCCTATTACATCAGGAACAGAGTTTCATACCCTCTGTTTCTTTCATAGAGGTCTGATCAATTATTAAGTGCCAAGTACCTGCTTACTTGCCAATAAAAAGGGGTCAAATTACATTACTATTACAACAAGAAACTCAGTCAATGATTATGGCAATCTTCTGTTTAATAAACCCAAAGAGCCCAGCTTTTAGATAAGAACTCACTGTTTGTCTTTTTTATTTTAGGGGAGAAGATAAGGCTATTGGGGTTAAGTGACTTTCCCAAGGTCACACAGGTAGTAAGTGTTAAATATCTGATGTTGGATTTGATCTCAGGTCCTCCTGACTCCAGAGCCAATGCTCTATACACTGTACCACCTAGATGCTCCAAGAACTCACTGTTTGACAAAAACTACTGGGAAAACTGGAAAATAGTACAGCAGAAACAGGGAATAGACCACCATCTGACACTGTATACCAGAATAAACTCCAAATGGGTGCATGATCTAGGTATAATGGCTGATACTATAAACAAATTAGGGGAGCAAAGAATGGTTTATCTGTCAGATTTAAGGAGAGTAAAAGACTTTATGACCAAACAAGAGGTAGAGAACATTATGAAGTGAAAAATGGATTATTCTGATTACATTAAATTGAAAAGATTTTTTTCACAGAGTTAATGCAACCAAGATTAGGAGGGAAGCAGAAAACTGGGAAATAATTTTTATAACCACTGTCTCTGAGAAAGGCCTCATTTCTAAAATATACAGAGAATTGAGTCAAATTCATAAGAATACAAGTCATTCCTCAATTGACAAGTGGTCAGAGGACATGAACAGGCAGTTTTCAGAGGAAGAAATTAAAGATATCTATAAGCATATGAAAAAATTGATTAGAGAAATGCAAATCAAAACAACTCTGGGGTACCACATCTCACCAGTAAGATTGGCTAAAATGACAAAACAGGAAAATGATAAATGCTGGAGAGGATGTGGAAAAATTGGAACACTAATTTATTATTGGTGGAGTTGTGAACTGATTCAACCATTTTGGAGAGCAATCTGGAACTGTGCCCAAAGGGCTATAAATAAGTGCATACCATTTGACCCAGCAATACCACTTCTATGGCTGTATCCCCAAAAGATCATACAAATGGGAAAATAGCCCACATGTACAAAAAACAATTAGCAACTCTTTTTGTGGTGACAAAGAAATGGAAATTGAGAGAATGCCCATCAATTGGGGAATGATTGAACTAGTTGTGGTATATTACTGTAATTGAATACTAATGTACTATAAGAAAAGATAAGCATGCAGATTTCAGAAAAACCTGGAAAGACTTATATGAAATGATGCCGAATAAGGGGAGCAGAACTAGGAGGACTCTATAAACAGTTATAGCCACATTGTGCAATAACTAACTTCTATAGACTTGGCTCTTCTCAGCAAGGCAAGGTTATAAGACAACTCCAAAAGGCTCATGATAGAAAATGTTATCCATATCCAGAGAAAGAATTATGGAGTCTGAATGCAAATCAAAGCATACTATTTGTTCTCTCTCTTTTTTGTTTTGTTTCTTCTTTCTTGTGGTTTATTCCATTGGTTATAACTCTTCTTTGCAACATGACTAATGTGAAAATATGTTTAATATGAATGTATATGTAGATCCTATATTAGATTGCATGCTGTCTTAGGAAGGCTGGAGAGGAATAATGAGGAGAAAATTTGGAACTCAAAAGCTTGTGTAACTGAATGCTGTAAACTGGAAATAAATAAATTTTAAACATGGATAGGGGAGTGAAAAGGCAGGGGGCAAAAGGGACTTAATCCACATCCGCTTAATTTCCAGCAGCATTCACTAACTTTTTTGAAGGTATAAGCTATTGGGAGTCCTTCCTAAAAGTTTGAAGAAATATGTTTTACTACTTGATTAACTTTTTTTTCATATTTTAATTAAAGATTTCTAATATTGGATCTACATGTCTTTTGTATGGTTTAAATAGAGAGAGAAATTCTGCAATATGTGATAGCATGCAGTCTATAAACTCAAAAGTTGATTGACAACAATAGCAGAAGCTCCACTGAACTTGGTAATAATTAGAGATGTTGCTTTTTTAAAGACAGTGTATAGGATTCCTAGACCAAGGTTCAAATCTTAGTTCTGGTACTGACCAGCTATATGACCCTGTGTAAGTCTTTTAGCTTCTATGAATCTATATTATCCTGCCTCAGAGAGCTGTTGTGAAGCACAAATGAGATAGGGTTTTGGACATATTTTGCAAATCATAGAACCCTATAAAAAAGCAAGGCTCATCATTTTAAAATCAGTCAATATTTCCAAACATAACTACTAGTTTATGAGATTTGACTTTTTAGAAGATATAAGTCAATCATATTAAAAACCTCGGTTAGATTTCAGAAATTCTAACCCACAGCTTTGATTCCCTATGTTAGCAAAATACAAACAAAAATCAAAAAGTTAGATTCAGCCTGATGATTTCCAAAGCAACAGAGAACATAGTATATGATCGTGAAGTGCAAGTAAATTTTCCTTTTGCATCTGAGCTAGTAAACAATCTGTCAGCACCTCAACACCTTAGTGTCACCTTAATATGTTTAAATGGAGCCAGCGAGCTGAAAGATCATGCCAGACCTTTGATTGTTAAACACAGAATTCCTGGGAAGGGATGACAACACTGACAAGCTCATGCCTTGAGCTTCCATATGCCAGTTGTAAAAGGAAATTGGATGAGTGGTCATGTTATTGAAACACCACTTTGTAGCAGAATTAATTTTAAAATCCCCTAAATTGCATGACTTTAGGAGGCAAATTTTGCATTGAGGAAATGAGCATATTGCAGGATCTAAAGTAGAATGAAACAATGAAATGGTGTCTCCTTAAGTTTTTTTTTTAATCTTACAAACTGTTTCAAAATTAGGATGGATATTTGAATTGTGAAATATAAGGAAGGCATGCAGTGAATTAGCCACAATGGCTAACCTGCAGAGATTTTTTAAAATGTTATTTGCAAGTATTGTGTAACTTTTGGGTTGTTTATAAACTGTTGGTTGAAAATAGTCTTTTGTTCTTTCTGCTATTACATAAACAGATTGCTGTTATACAGTCTCAACTAAACTGTGGAATATGCAAATTTTAAAGTGAATTCTAATTCTCTTCTGAATCATCTGGACAAAAAAGAAATGATTTTAACATTAATGAGACAAATGAACTGTGTATATCATATTCCTCCCATTCACATATCCTTCAACACTTATGTTCACTTAGTCTTTTTTTCTTTTTTTTTTTTTTACTAAACAAATGCTTTATTAACTTCTGGTTTACATAATTCATTTCCACCAAATTTTGAGTTACAATACCCCCCCCATTTTTTCCTACCCACCACCCCAGAATAGCAGTCCCACTAGATATCCCCTCATCCAATCTGCTCTCTCCCATATCTTCTCCCATACCCCCTTCAACTTTGCCATTAGGGCAAAGTGAATCTCTGAGTCCCAATACCTGGACATCTTATGAAACATTTAATTTTAAAACTTCGATTTTCAGATCCATTCCCTTCCACCCTTGTCACCCACTCCCTCTGAGAAAATAAACAATTCAGTATGTGTTGTACATGTATAGCTATGCAAAATATTACCATAGTAGATATATTGTAAAAGACTGCTGATATTTCCCTCCCACCCATTTCACCTCCCACCTGGTCCATTCCATACTTTAATCCTGTCCCTCTTTGATTTTGCCCTCCCCTCCATCCTCCCCCCTCTCATCCCCTTTTCCCTTTTTCCTGCAGGGTGAGATATCCCATTTAGTATGTATGTGATTCTCTCCTTGAGCCAACTTCAATGAGAATATGGTTTTGCCTTTTTCCCTTCCTGTTCTTCCCCTCCCCTGAAACTACTTCCCCTTGCCTCTTCTACATGAGATAGTGTACCCTGCCCTGTCTCTCCCCATCTCCTCTTGCCACTTTCCTCTCTCACCTCTTGACTTCACCCCTTAAGAATCATCCCTTCCCATCAGATTCAACCTGTGCCCTCTATCCATGTATACCTGTGAACATATGCCATGTACCCTTCTTCAATTATTTTCATAATGAGAAAGGTTTTATCAAACACAGTTATTGTTTTTCCATGTAGTAATGTAAATAGTCCAACTTTGATAAGTTCCTTTTGATTTCTTTTCCTTGATTACCTTCTCAAGCATCTCTTGCTTCTTGTGTCTGAATGTCAAATTTTCTTTTCAACTCTGGTTTTTTCATCAAGAATGCTTGAAAGTCCTCTTTTCCACTGAATGACCATATTTTCCCCTGAAACAAGATACTCAGTTTTGCTGGGTAGGTGACCCTTGGGTTCAGTCCCAGCTCTTTTGCCCTCTGGAATATCATATTCCATACCCTTTGATCCCTCAGTGTAGAAGCTGCCAGGTCCTGGGCTATTCTGATTGTGTTTCCACAATATTGAAATTGTTTCTTCCTGGCTGCTTGCAGTATTTTCTACTTGATCTGGGAGTTCTGGAACCTGGCTATAATATTCCTAGGAGTTTTCTTTTTGGGATCTTTTTCAGGAGGCGATCAGTGAATTCTTTCAACCTCTATTTCCCCCTCTGGGTCTAAAACATCAGGGCAATTTTCCTTGAGAATTTCTTGAAGGATGATTTCTAGGTTCTTTCTTTGATCATGGCTTTCAGGTAGTCCAATAATTTTTAAATTATCTCTCCTGGATCTATTTTCCAGGTCAGTGGTTTTTCCCATGAGATATTTCACATTGCCTTCTATTCTTTCATTTGTTTGGGTCTGTTTAACAGCATCTTGATTTCTCATAAAGTCACTAGCTTCCATTTGCTCCAGTCTAACTCTGAAAGAATGAATCTCCTCAGTAAGCTTTTGAGATTCTTTTTCCATCTGGCAAATTCAACTTTTTAAGGCATTCTTCTCCTCATTGCCTTTCTGAGCCTCTTTTGCCATTTGAGTTAGTCTATTTTTTAAGATGTTATTTTCCTCAGTCAGGCTGTTGACTGTCATTTCATACTTTTCTTGCATTTTTATCATTTCTCTTCCCAATTTCCCCCACTTCTCTTATCTGCTTCTTCAGGTCCTCTATGGCCTGTAGCCAGCTTGTATTTTCATTTGGGGCTTTTGGTGCAGGAGTTCTGACCTCACAGCCCCGCCCCCCCCCATGCTTTGATTTCTTTGCCCCTAAAATAGGAGTCCAATTTTGAATTTTTCTGTTTATTTTATTTCTTTTGCCTAGGCATGTTGCCACTTAATTACTTTATTTGGGGCCTTGTTGCCACAGTAGAACTCTGCCACCAGACAGGAAGAGCTTCTGTCCCAAACATGGGGTATTCACAACTTCCGCAGGTTGGTTGGCCTCCACCCACTCTGGCAAATAGGATACCCACCCCAAACTTGCCCCCAGGCCACAATCCTGATCCAGGAAGTTTAAAGCAAGAGTGTTTAACCTCCAGACTGATTGCTGGATCTCCCTACAGTTCGCAGACCAGGAGCTAGAGCCGCCATTGATGCTGCAAAATGGCTTTTCTGCTGAGTTTCTTCAGCAGCTTTTCCCCCCCCAGGGGAGGAAGCCAATGAGTTCCCCAAACACTGGTGCCAAAGTCCATAGACAGAAGTTCTTCAGAGTCCCCTTTTACATTGTTTGGAATTTTTGTGGGGCAGAGCACCTTGGAAGTGCTATTTCTACTCCACCATCTTGGCTCCACCTCCCTCCCCCAGCAGCTTTTTGCCCCCAGGGGAGGAAGGTGATCCGTTCCCCAAATACTTGTCCCAAAGTCCATAGGGCACTAATGTCTCACTTTGTCCTAGGCATATCTGTGCTGATAGTTCTGGAATCGCCACAGCTGCTGGTGTTCTGGGGTCCCTCCAGCTGGCTGCTGGCCTGGCCGACCTGGGGCTAAAACCACGGCTCACTCCGGCCTGGACTAGGCTTCCAGAGCTCTGTGCTGCCCGCTCTCAGAGTATCGTGCTGGCCACTCCCTGCAGGGCTGCTGGGCTGTCCTCAGCAGAAGGTTAGCTTCTCTGTGTCGTTCTGTGGGTGATGGGGCTCCAGAAGTTGTTCAGATTCCCCTTTCACATTGTTTGATGGTGGTGTGGAAAGTGTTGTTCCTACTCTGCCATCTTGGCTCTGCCCCCTCTTCACTTAGTCTTATAAGAGTCATTAAGAACTGTGATACTGAGTGGAGGAGGGCTGGAGTAAAAAAGCATCATTATACAATTGAGAGTTTGGGGTGTCTGTGTGTGTGTGTGTGTGTGTGTGTGTGTGTGTGTGTGTGTTTGTTTCTTTCAAAGAATACTGTGACACATCATTGCTACCCAGATATTCTGTCATGGACAGATGGATTTCAATACAATCACTGCATATTTAAAATTGAACGCTATTCGCATTGATACACTATGACTAAAAATAAAAATCAAGAGATTTCTAAGTTACATTTATTTTTAAAATCCTGAACAAAAACTCTAACTCTTGTCACTGTTGAGGATATTGCAACCTTCCCAACCAAAATTGTCTCTAAAGTCTAAATGGTAAACAAGAGCTTGAGCTAATGATTTTAGGTACTGAAAAGAGCACCAGGAGTTCAGGATTTAAGATTCATTGCTGCCACCTAGTAAGAATGTGACATATTTTAAGTCACCCTCTGGGCTTTACTTTCAACCTTTCTTAAATGAAGGAGTTGGACTATGTCTCTATCATCCCTTCCTGCTTTAACATTCAATAATTCCATGTTTCTCCTTTGAAAAAATGGTTTTCCTCATCTGTGAATAAATCGATCAATAAATATGAGTATTACAATTTTCTACCATACAGTTTGTTCTGAAGAATTGCTATTTACAACACTGAATAGGATGGTAAAAGGGGAAAGAAATTAGCCTTTTTAAGGACCTTCTATGTGTCATACTCTATGCCAAGCATTTTACAGATATCATCATATTTGAATGGAAATATAATCGCTTATTTATGACATTTCAGAGCAAGGATTAATACTGAAGTAACACCAAAAACTACAACAACAACAATAACAACATATTTAAATATTGCCACTTAAGTTTTACAAAGCATTTCCAGACAGGAAAGGGTAAATGTGAGCTATTTTAAATTAACTGTTCAAATCCTAAAAACAAAACAAACCCCAGACACCTTGAGGGTTATATTGACATGAACAGGGTTAAAGAGACACACATTTATAGACAGTAGACTGAATATATCTTGAGGCTGTTTCTGTGTGGGTGCCCATAATCCCAGTCTGTGCACTAACTCTCTATGACTGCTTTGTGTCAAAGCAAAAGAGTAATTGACATGCTAGTTAACATAGGCTGAAAAATGACCTTGAGTTCCACTTGGTCCTTGGCTCAGCAGGATAGAGGAACTTGCCATTGTTCATTCTCTCTGAAAGATGGCAATGAAACACTCTTTCAAAACAAACTCAAATGAAATACACAAACTGACCCACTACTCATAGTCAGTGTTCTTAGTTTTCAGTGTTCTGAGTGTGTGTGCATGTATATGTGTGCAAGAAAAGATTTTTGTTTAAGATAGTAAAAAGAAACTAGAAAATTATACTTGTAGTAAAGTACAGTTTGGTTCATATGCATTTTGTTACTTACTAGTTCTGTGACTTTGGGCAAGACACTGACCCTCTCTGAAATTGTTTCTTTAATTACAAAGTAAGAATCACACACACACACACACACACACACAAACACATACGCACTTCAAAGGATTCTTATTTTTTAAAAAAAGAATAACTTGAGGGAATAAGCATGAAAGCAATGAGTAAATCATGAATAGCTTTCCAAATGTATAGTATATTTGTGGAGCTCTGTATATAATTCCTCAGACATTTAATGTGATTTCACATTTAGTGTGATGTGGTTTCTTTCTTTCTTTCTTTTTTTTTTTTTTTTTTGCTTTTTTTGGAGGGCATTTGGGGTTAAATAACTTGCCCAAGGTCACAAGGCTGGGTTTTTGTTTGTGTATGTTAAGTGTCTGAGGCCACATCCGAACTCAGGTCCTTCTGATTCCAGGGCAGTGCTCTACTCACTGCACCACCTAGCCACCCCGGTTTCTTTCTTTTAAAAAAAGAATACAATTAGCCTGGCAAGTAATGAACTTTATGACATGAACAAGTGTTTGTAAAAAAAATGAAACCATGCTACCATGTACATTTTCTTTTTAGTTTGTTCCAGTAATAGGATCCTGGAAAAGTTCAGAAAGTGAATTCTATTCAAACCCAGCAGATAGTCATGTGTCCTGAGGTCATTTTTGAGTCAATTAATAAATCAACAACCACTTCTTAAACACCTACTATGTGTCCAGCAAGAAACTTGTCTTCAGTTTCTTCTTTCTTGTCTTAAAAATCCCTTTTGGCTATGATATCCAAGGTTCTGTGTGGTTCTATCATTCAAGGAAAGGATCTACACTTGGAAAAAAAATAACAAAATCATGCTGACTGGGATTACTACAAACTTATGTTACATAATGTTAAGTGGACCCTCACTGCAGCAAAGCAATCCTTTTAGACTCCCTAATCAATTCACAAATCCACTTACTGTAACAGACCATTGAAACTTTCTCATCCATTTTTAGGCCTCCCAAAGTTCCCTCTCTCTCAACTCTCTCCGAAGACCATTTTCCCATATTTCATTGAAACATATTGAGACCTTTTGCCCTTGGGAAGAGCTCCCTCTTCTCCTCTCTTCTTCATTTTGTGTCCCTTAGATGCCTTCAGTTCTTATCTTCTGTTTAACCCCTATCCCACATGAAAATGTATTCCTTCTCTTCAAAAAGTTAAGGCCGTTTATATGAGTAAGTGATCTCATTCAAGCCTGTCTTTTAAAGCACATTACTCATCTCTATTATCTCCATTCTCTTAGTAATCTGCAATCTCACACTATTTACTGACTACTTCCCTCAGGCCTATAATCATAGTCATGTATCCCTCATGCTCAACAAAACAAAAAACCCAACACCTCTCACTTGATCCATCCATCCTCATTAGCTATAATCCTATATCTCCCCTCCATTTTCTGGTTAACCTCTTTAAAGAAATGTAAGATATAAATTTCCATTTTATTTGTCCTACTCTCTTAACTTTTGTACATTCTCTCTTCCAACCTCATTATCCAATTACTCTCCCCAAAAATAAAAATTATCTCTTAAAAATGATTTATTAACTTCTGGTTTACATCATTCATTTCCAACAGATTTTGAGTTGCAAATTTTCTCCCTGTTTTTACCTTACCCATGTCCCCAAAATAGCAGTCCCACAGGATATCCCATGCTTCAATTTGCTCTCTCCCATATGTTCCCCCATAACCTCTTCAACTTTTCCAGTAGGGCATGGTGGATCCCTACTCCCCACTGCTTGTATATCTTATTTCCCAATTACATATAAAATATTATTATTATAAATAATAATTATATATATATATATATATATTTAACATTTAGTTTTAAAACATTGAATGCCAGATTCATTCCCTCCCTCCCTTGTCACCCAACCTTATTGGGAAGATAAGCAATTAAGTATAGGTTATACATGTGTAGCTAATGTCAAACATTACCATAGTATATATATTATAAAAGATGGATTATATTTCCCTCCCTCTTATCCCACCTCCCACTCGTTCTATTCTCCACCTCTGTCCTGTTCCTTTTCAAAAATGGGTGCTTCCGGGAGTAGAAACAGCTCATCCAAGCCACTCTTCCCCCAGATTCCTCCCAAACTATGTAAAAGGGGACTCTGAACAAATTCTGGAGCCCCAGAACCCACAGAACGATACAGAGAAGCTAACCTCCCCCTGAGGACAGCCCAGCAGCCCTGCAGGAAGGACTAGCACAGCGGTCTGGGACCTGGCAGCGGGCAGCGCACAGAGCACAGGAGCTGAGCCGAGCCCAGGTCCCTGTGAGCCGAGGTTTTAGCCCCAGGGCGGCAGGGCCAGCAGCCAGCTGGAGGAACCACAGAATACCAGGAGCTGTGGCGAATCCAGAATTATCAACATAGACATGCCTAGGACAAAGTAAGAGGTTAGTGTCCTATGGACTTTGGGACTAGTATTTAGGGAATGCGTCAGCTCCCTCCCCTGGGGGCTAGAAGTCGCTGAGGAGACATGCCATTTTGTAGTTTTCACAGGCAGCTCCAGCTCCGGCCTGCAAATTGTAGGGAGATCCAGCGATCAGTATTTGGGGGGTAATAACTATTGCTTTAACCTCCCCGGATCTGGATTGTGATCTAGGGTGGAAGTCGTGGGTGGGTTTACAGCTTGCCAGGAACGGAAGTTGCCCCCCACACGTTTGGGATGAAAATTCCTCTATCTGGCCTTAAAGCCATAGTATGGCAACAAGCCCAAAAGTCAAGCAATTAAGTGGCAACATGCCAAGGCAAAGGAAACAGAAAAATGCAACCCTAGACACCTATTTTGGGGGCATAAAGCGGGAAAAGGACTGTGAGGTCAGAAGTCCTGCTCCAAAAGCCCCAGGGGAAAACATGAGCGGGTTGCAGGCCATAGAGGACCTTAAGAAGGACTTTAAAAATCAAATAAGAGAAGTGGAGGAAAATTGGGAAGAGAAATGAGAAGGATGCAGGAAAAGTATGAAATGAGGATCAACAGCCTGACTGAGAAAACAACACCTTAAAAAACAGACTAACTCAAATGGCAAAGGAGGCCTAAAAGGGCAATGAGGAAAAGAATGCCTTAAAAAGTCGAATTTGCCAGATGGAAAAAGAATCTCAAAAGTTCACTGAGGAGATTCATTCCTTCAGAGTTAGACTGGAGCAAATGGAAGCTAAGGACTTTATGAGAAATCAAGATGCTGTTAAGCAGATCCAAACAAATGAAAGAATAGAAGGCAATGTGAAATATCTCATAGGAAAAACCACTGACCTGGAAAATAGATCCAGGAGAGACAATTTAAAAATTATTGGACTACCTGAAAGCCATGATCAAAGAAAGAACCTAGAAATCACCCTTCAAGAAATTCTCAAGGAAAACTGCCCTGATGTTTTAGATCCAGAGGGCAAAATAGAGGTTGAAAGGATCCACCAATCACCTCCTGAAAAAGATCCCAAAAAGAAAACTCCCAGGAATATTATAGCCAGGTTCCAGAATCCCCAGATCAAGGAGAAAATACTACAAGCAGCCAGGAAGAAACAATTTCAATATTGTGGAAACACAATCAGAATAGCCCAGGACCTGGCAGCTTCTACACTGAGGGATCAAAGGGCATCGAATATGATATTCCAGAGGGCAAAAGAACTGGGAATGAAGCCAAGGATCACCAACCCAGCAAAACTGAGTATTTTGTTTCAGGGGAAAATGTGGTCATTCAGTGGAATAGAGGACTTTCAAGCATTCTTGAGGAAAAAACCAGAATTGAATAGAAAATTTGACATCCAGACACAAGAAGGAAGAGATGCCTGAGAAGGTAATCAGGGAAAAGAAATCAAAAGGAAGTTATCAAAGTTGAACTATTTACATTCCTATATGGAAAAGCAATAACTATGACTGATGATATCTTTCTCACTATGAAAATGATGGAAAAAGGGGGTGTGGTCATATGAATACACATGTGAATGTGTGTGTATATGGTTACAGTTATATATGGATAGAGGGCATAGGTTGAATTTGTTGGGAAGGGAGAATACTCAAGGCATGAAATTATGAGGTGAGAGAGGAAAGTGGCAAGAGGAGATGGGGAGAGACAGGGTAGGGTAAACTATCTCATGTAGAAGAAGCAAGGGGAAGTGGTTGCAAGGGAGGGGGAGAATAGGAAGGCTAAAAAGGCAAAACCACATTCTCATTGAATTTGGTTCAGGGAGAGAATGACATACATACTAAATGGGATATCTCAACCTGCAGCAGGATAGGGGGAAGGGGGATGAGAGGAGGGATGATGGATGGGAGGGCATCCTTGGGGTGAGGGGAGGTTGGAAGTACCCACTATAGAAGAGGGACAGGATCATGTAGGGAATGGACCAGGTGGGGGGTGGGATGAGTGGGAGGGAATTATAAGCAGCCTTGTACAATATATCTACTATGATAATGTTTTGCATAGCTAGACATGTACAACATATACTGAATTACTTATCTCCCAAGAAGGAATGGGTGACAAGGGAGGAAGGAAATGGATCTGAAATTCGAGGTCGTAACATTAAATGTTTCATATATATATAAATACTATTATTAATACTCTTTTGCTTGTAATAGGGAGATAATATGTGCAGGCATTGGGACACAAAGATTCACCTTCCTCTAATGGAAAAGTCGATGGGGGTATGGGAGAAGGTATGGGAGAGAGCAGACTGGAGGAAGCGATATCTTGTGGGACTACTATTCTGGGAGGTTGGGTAGGGGAACAATGGGGGGAAAATGATTGTAACTCAAAATCTGGCGGAAATGAATGATGTAAAACAGAAGTTAATAAAGCATTTGTTTAAAAAACATTCAATTTACTAAAATTCATCATGTCAACAAATATACATGTGAGATTAATTGATTTAGAAGATGTCTGATGTGAGTCATGAAGGAAACTAGAAATTCTTAGAAGAGAAGGTGAAGGAGTACATTTCAGACATGACAGCCAGGACAAAGGCCACAGAAAGAGAAGACCAAGCACTAGGTATGAGAAACAAATAACATGATTTTGGTTCGTCCATAGGACCATGTGAAGAGGATAGTGAATAATAAGGCTGGAGCAGTAGGCCATATTGAGAAGGGCTTTAAATGTAAACAAAGGGATTCTGATTCGCGATAGAGAGCCACTATAGTTTTTAGGAAAGGGAATGAGAAGGTCAGACCTGAACTTCAGAAAAAAATCTCTTTAGCATTTGTATGGAGGATGGTTTGGAGTGTGAAGACTCGAGGAAGGAAGAACAATTAGAAGGCCCTTGTAATAAGACAGGCAAGAGGTGATAAGTTTATGAACTAAGATAGTGGGTGTCTGAATTGAGAAGATACACAAGAGATATTGTAAAATAGAACTAAAATATTTGGACACCAATTGGTTATATGAGATGAGAGCTGTTGATAACAATGATGCTGAGAATCTGGGTGACTGGAAGGATGTTATATATATTATGATATATATATATATATATGTATATAATGTTATATATGTTATGTTATATATATTATGATATATATATATAATGAACTCAAGCCATTAAAAAACAAAGTTCAACTTTACAGCCATTTCAAAATTAATGTATTATCTGTAAAAATGCAAGTTCATTGACGTATATAATGATCTGTATGAAATACTTATCAAATACTTGTTAAATGTTAATAAAACACCTGCTCCAAAAAAAAAAATGGGTGCTTCCAACTTCCCTCCCCCTCAGCCTGCCCTCCCCTGCATCATATCCCCTCTCATTCACGTCCCCCCACACTCTTGTAGGGTGAGATAACCTATTTAGTGTGCATGTCATTCCGTCCTCAAGCCAAATTCAATGCGAATAAGGTTGCCCCATTCACTTCTGCCCTCCCATTCTTCCCCTCCATTGCAACCACCTTCTCCCACCTCTTGTATATAAGATAGTTTACCCCATTTTGTCTCTCCCCATCTCCTCTCACTATATTCCACACTCACCTGTTAATTTCACCTTTTAAGGATCATGCCTTCCTATTAAATTTGACCTCTGACCTCTATCTATATATACCTGTCAATATATATACACACATTCAAATATGTATTCATATGCCTTCTATTCCCTTCAACAATTTTCATCCTGAGAAAAGTTTCATCAGTTACAATTATCATTTTTCCATGTAGTAATGTAAATAGCTCAACTTTGATAAGGTCATTATGATTTCTTTTCCCTGTTTGCCTTCTCATGCTTCTCTTGCTTCTTGTATCTGAATGTCAAATTTTCTATTCAACTCTGTTTTTTTCTTCAAGAATACTTGAAAGTCCTCTATTCCACGGAATGACCATATTTTCCCTTGAGACATGATACTCAGTTTTGCTGGTAGGTGATTCTTGGTTTTAATCCCAGCTCCTTTGCCCTCTGGAATATCATATTCCAAGCCCTTCAATCCCTCAGTGTTGAAGCTGCCATATCCTGTTTTATCCTGATTGTGTTTCCACACTATTCAAATTGTTTCTTCCTGGCTGCTTGTAATATTGTCTCCCTGATCTGGGAAATTTGGAGCCTGGCTATAATATTCCTAGGAGTTTCCTTTTGGGGATTTTTTTTCAGGAGGTGATTGGTGGATTCTTTCAACCTCTATTTTGCCCACTGGTTCTAAAACAGGACCTGGCAGCTTCTATATTGAGGGATAGAAGGGCATGGAATATGATATTCCAGAAGGCAAAAGAGCTGGGAATGAACCCAAGGGTCACCTACCCAGCAAAACTGAGTATCTTGTTTCAGGGGAAAATATGGTCATTCTAAAACATCAGGGCAGTTTTTGTTGAGAATTTCTTGAAGTATGGTTTCTAGGTTCCTTCTTTGATCATGGTTTTCAGGTAGTCCAATATTTTTTTCCTGTGAAACATATCACATTCCCTTCTATTTTTTCATTTCTTTGACTCTATTTAATGGTATCTTGATTTCTCATAAAGTCACTACCTTCCATTTGCTCCAATCTAATTCTGCAGGAGTGATTCTCCTCAGTGAGCTTTTGAGATTCTTTTTCCATCTGGCAAATTTGGCTTTTTAAGGCATTCTTCTCCTCATTTTCCTTTTGAGCCTCTTTTGCCATTTGAGTTAGTCTGGCTGTCCTCAGTGGGAGGTTAGCTTCTCTGTGTCATTTTGTGGGTTCTGTAGCTCAAAGGTTTGTTCAGAGTCCCCTTTTACATAAATTGGGGAAGGTGGGAGCCAGAGCTGCTCATAAGTCCTCTTTCTACCTTGCCATCTTGACTCTGCCCTATAAATGATCTCTTAATCAGCAATTCTATTTTCTAAAGATTCATCCATCTTGTCCTCTCTGGGGCCTTTGACACTGATCATAACCTCTTTGATGCTCTCTTCTCTCTAGGTTTTCATGACACTGCCTGTGATGGTTCTCTTGCTACCTGTCAGAACACTGCTCCTCAGTTTCCTTCACAGGATTTTTATCTAGTTTGTGCCTACTAAACCTGTATCACTCAATGATCTGTCCTGAGTTCTCACATTTTTTTCCTCTACAACATTTCACTTGGTTCTCCAATAATATATTGGGTATTTCAAACTAGATGTCTCATAGATATCTTAAACTCAAAATATCCAAAATTGAACTCGTCTTTCCCTTCAAACCTTCTCATCTTCAAAACTTTCTTGTTACTCTTGAGGATATCACAATCTTCTGAGCAGTCACAATCACAACCTAGCAGTCATCCTTGGCTCTTCACCCTCTCTCAGCCCCGATCCAATTATTTGACAAATCCTGTCCTTTCTACATTCATAATATCTTTGTTTATTTCCTGTTAACACCTTTGTTACTGCCACTATCCTGGCTCAGGTCCTCATTACCTTCTGCCTAAACTATTGCTGAAACCTGTTGGTTGGCCTCCCTGACTCAAGTCTCTATCTAATCCAGTTCAATCCATTCTCCAGTCAGCTATTAAAATGATCTTCCTAAAACTTGTGTAGAACCATCTTACTGCATACTGCTATTTTTAGGACAAAATATAAAATCCTCTCTCTTTTAAAGTTTCCCAATACCTAGCCCCTTTCTTCATTTTGAGTATTTTTATACTTACCTCCACATATGCTACTACCCAATAAGACTGATCTCCTCACTGATCTAACTATTCTTTGAAAAAAGGATTGATTTTATTATGTGTTTATTTATAGGTGATGGAGAAGAAATCAGCATCTCTTGACCAATTTATTTATTATCTCATTCCTTATGAGATTATTGTATATAAAACTCAAGTGTATCTGATTAAGAGACCGACTTTTCTAGGCAAATTTCTAGAACACAAATAACAGATATATATATATATATATATATATATATATATATATATATATATATATATATATACATACATATATATACACACATATATATATACATATATATACACATATATATACATGTATATATACACACACACACATATATATATATATATATAGTCATTCAACTGGCAATGGTAAGGAAAATATAGGCTATCTATCTATTGTCCTTTTTATTTTCATTTTACTTGGCAACAAGTTTTAATATCATTACTAGTAAGAGCATAGATTGTCATCACAGGTGGGATTCTGGTAGGTGCTTACACCAAAGAGATTACCATTATTCATTATTTATTCATCCCTGGATGGAGGAAGATGGGAATTAAGCCTTAGCCCCACACAGTATTATAAGTTCTTTCCCAGGATCTACTGCCAATTTTGGAGGTGAAAGACCATCTCCCTCTGGTCATAGAGTGCTGCTGATCATTACTATGTAAGAAAACAGCAACCCTCTCATTGGTAGATGGGTGTCATAATTAATATAAAGCCCAGCGTTAGCACTGACTCCATTCTTCACCATGATAGGGTTAAAGCCCGGGATACAATGTGGAAACATGCTTACCTTGGAACCTAGTAGAAACCCTATTACTACACATACTCTATTCTCTTTTATTCTCACATTCTAGTGTGCCCTCTGGGACTCCCAATCCACTGTTAACTAACTTTCCTTAAGCTTATGCCTCTTCCTCTCACACTTTTCCCCCTTTTTATTAATTAATTACTTAATTTTTAGTTTTCAACATTCACTTCCACAAGATTTTGAGTTCCAAATTTTCTCCCTATATCTGCCCTCCTCACCCTTTAAGATAGTGCATACTGATTACCCACTCTCCCAATATGGCACCATCCCACTTCCCTTATCTCCTTCCCCTTTTATTTACCTGCAGGGCAAGATCGATTTCTACATACCATTGCCTGTGTATCTTACTTCTCAGTTGCATGTAAAGGCAATTTTTTTTCATCTTATGAAACATTTAATTTTAAAACTTCGATTTTCAGATCCATTCCCCTTCTCCCTTGTCACCCACTCCCTCTGAGAAGATAAGCAATTCAGTATGTGTTGTACATGTATATCTATGCATTACCATGGTAGAAATATTGTAAAAGACTGCTTATATTTCCCTCCCACTCATCCCACCCCCCCCACCTGGTCCATTCCCTACTTTGATCCTGTCCCTCTTTGATAGTGGGTACTTCCAACCTCCCCTCCCCCCAGAATGCCCTCCCCTCCATCATCCCCCCTCTCATCCCCCTTTCCCCTACTCAGGAGAGTGAGTGAGGGTAAGATATTCCATTTAGTATGTATGTGATTCTCTCCTTGAGCCAACTTCAATGAGAATATGCTTTTGCCTTTTTGCCTCCCTGTTCTTCCCCTCCCCTGCAACTACTTCCCCTTGCCTCTTCTACATGAGATAGTTTGCCCTACCCTGTCTCTCTCCATCTCCTCTTGCCACTTTCCTCTCTCACCTCTTGACTTCACCCCTTAAGAATAATCCCTTCCTTGGGGCAGCTAGTTTGCCCTACCCTGTCTCTCTCCATCTCCTCTTGCCACTTTCCTCTCTCACCTCTTGACTTCACCCCTTAAGAATCATCCCTTCATTGGGGCAGCTAGGTGGCGCAGTGAGCAGAAAGCCAGCCCCGGAGCCAGAAGGACCCGAGCTCGGATCCAGTCCCAGACATCCAACACACAAACAAAAACCCAGCCACATGAACCAGCCACAAGTCACCGAACCCCAATTGCCCTCCAAAAAAAAAATAATCATCCCTTCCCATCGAATTCAACCTGTGCCCTCTATCCATGTATATCCATACACCCTTCTTCAATTATTTTCATAATGAGAAAAGTTTCATCAAACACAGTTATTGTTTTTCCATATAGGACTGCAAATAGTCCAACTTTGATAAGTTCCTTTTGATTTCTTTTCCTTGATTACCTTCTCAACATCTCTTGCTTCTTGTGTCTGAATGTCAAATTTTCTATTCAACTCTGTTTTTTTTCATCAAGAATGCTTGAAAGTCGGGGGCGGAGCCAAGATGGCGGAGTAGAAACAGCTCGTCCAAGCCTCTCTGCCCCCAGATTCTCCACAAACTATGTAAAAAAGGACTCTGAAAATCTTCTGGAGCCCCAGCACCCACAGAACGACACAGAGAAGCTAACCTCCCGCTGAGGACAGCCCAGCACCCTGCAGGAAGGACCAGCGCAGTGGTCTGGGAGCCGGCAGAGCGCAGGAGCCTAGCCGAGCCCAGGTCCACGTGAGCCGAGGTTTTAGCCCCAGGGCGGCAGGGCCAGCAGCCGGCTGGAGGAACCCCAGAACACCAGGAACTGTGGAGACGCCAGAATTATCAACATAGACTTGCCTAGGACAAAGTAAGAGGTTAGTGTCCTATGGACTTTGGGACCTGTATTTGGGGAATGCGTCAGCTCCCTCCCCTGGGGGCTAGAAGCTGCTGAGGAGACACGCCACTGTGTAGTTTTCAGAGGCATTTCCGGCTCCCAGCCTACAAATCGTGGGGAGATCCAGCGATCAGTCTTGGGGGTAATCGCTCTTGCTTTAACCTCCCTGGATCTGGATTGTGATCTAGGGTGGAAGTTGTGGGTGGGTTTACAGCTTGCCAGAAACGGAAGTTGCCCCCCACACGTTCGGGACGAAAATTCCTCTATCTGGCCTTAAAGCCATAGTGTGGCAACAAGCCCAAAAGTCAAGCAATTAAGTGGCAACATGCCAAGGCAAAGGAAACAGAAAAATGCAACCCTAGACTCCTATTTTGGGGGCATAGAGCGGGAAAAGGACTGTGAGGTCAGAAGTCCTGCTCCAAAAGCCCCAGGGGAAAACATGAGTGGGTTGCAGGCCATAGAGGACCTTAAGAAGGACTTTAAAAATCAAATAAGAGAAGTGGAGGAAAAATTGGAAAGAGAAATGAGAAGGATGCAGGAAAAGTATGAAATGAGGGTCAACAGCCTGACTGAGGAAAACAACACCTAAAAAATAGACTAGCTCAAATGGCAAAGGAGGCCCAAAAGGGCAATGAGGAGAAGAATGCCTTAAAAAGTCGAATTTGCCAGATGGAAAAAGAATCTCAAAAGTTCACTGAGGAGATTCATTCCTTCAGAGTTAGACTGGAGCAATGGAAGCTAATGACTTTATGAGAAATCAAGATGCTGTTAAGCAGATCCAAACAAATGAAAGATTAGAAGGCAATGTGAAATATCTCATGGGAAAAACCACTGACCTGGAAAATAGATCCAGGAGAGACAATTTAAAAATTATTGGACTACCTGAAAGCCATGATCAAAGAAAGAACCTAGAAATCACCCTTCAAGAAATTCTCAAGGAAAACTGCCCTGATGTTTTAGATCCAGAGGGCAAAATAGAGGTTGAAAGAATCCACAGATCACCTCCTGAAAAAGATCCCAAAAAGAAACTCCCAGGAATATTATAGCCAGGTTCCAGAATCCCCAGATCAAGGAGAAAATACTACAAGCAGCCAGGAAGAAACAATTTCAATATTGTGGAAACACAATCAGAATAGCCCAGGACCTGGCAGCTTCTACACTGAGGGATTGAAGGGCATGGAATATGATATTCCAGAGGGCAAAAGAACTGGGAATGAACCCAAGGGTCACCTACCCAGCAAAACTGAGTATTTTGTTTCAGGGGAAAATATGGTCATTCAGTGGAATAGAGGACTTTCAAGCATTCTTGAGGAAAAAACCAGAATTGAATAGAAAATTTGACATCCAGACACAAGAAGGAAGAGATGCCTGAGAAGGTAATCAGGGAAAAGAAATCAAAAGGAACTTATCAAAGTTGAACTATTTACATTCCTATATGGAAAAGCAATAACTGTGACTGATGATATCTTTCTCACTATGAAAATAATGGAAGAAGGGGGTGTGGTCATACGAATACATATGTGAATGTGTGTGTATATGGTTACAGTTATATATGGATAGAGGGCATAGGTTGATTTTGTTGGGAAGGGAGAGTACTCAAGGGATGAAATTATGAGGTGAGAGAGGAAAGTGGCAAGAGGAGATGGGGAGAGACATGGTAGGGTAAACTATCTCATGTAGGGAAGTGGGTGCAAAGGAGGGGGAGAATAAGGAAGGCTAAAAAGGCAAAACCACATTCACATTGAATTTGGTTCAGGGAGAAAATGACATACATACTAAATGGGATATCTCAACCTGCAGCAGGATAGGGGGAAGGGGGATGAGAGGAGGGATGATGGATGGGAGGGCATCCTTGGGGTGAGGGGAGGTTGGAAGTACCCACTATAGAAGAGGGACAGGATCATGTAGGGAATGGACCAGGTGGGGGGTGGGATGAGTGGGAGGGAATTATAAGCAGCCTTGAACAATATATCTACTATGATAATGTTTTGCATAGCTAGACATGTACAACATATACTGAATTACTTAAATCCCAAGAAGGAATGGGTGACAAGGGAGGAAGGAAATGGATCTGAAATTCAAGGTCGTAAACGCCTATAATTGGGAGATAAGATGTGCAGGCATTGGGACACAAAGATTCATCTTCCTCTAATGGAAAAGTCGATGGGGGTATGGGAGAAGGTTTGGGAGAGAGCAGATTGGAGAAAGCGATATCTTGTGGGACTGCTATTCTGGGAGGTTGGGTAGGGGAATAATGGGGGGAAAATGATTGTAACTCAAAATCTGGCGGAAATGAATGATTTAAAACAGAAGTTAATAAAGTATTTGTTTAAATTGCAAAAAAAAAAAAAAAAAAAAAAAAGAATGCTTGAAAGTCCTCTTTTCCACTGAATGACCATATTTTCCCTGAAAATATGTTTTCAGTTTTGCTGGGTAGGTGACCCTTGGGTTAATTCCCAGTTCTTTTGCCCTCTGGAATATCATATTCCATGTCCTTCAATCCCTCAGTGTAGAAGCTGCCAGGTCCTGTGCTATTCTGATTGTGTTTCCACAATATTGAAATTGTTTCTTCCTGGCTGCTTGTAGTATTTTCTCCTTGATCTGGGGATTCTGGAACCTGGCTATAATATTCCTGGGAGTTTTCTTTTTGGGATCTTTTTCAGGAGGTGATCTGTGGATTCTTTTAACCTCTATTTTGCCCTCTGGGTCTAAAACATCAGGGCAATTTTCCTTGAGAATTTCTTGAAGGGTGATTTCTAGGTTCTTTATTTGATCATGGCTTTCAGGTAGTCCAATAATTTTTAAATTGTCTCTCCTGGACCTATTTTCCAGGTCAGTGGTTTTTCCCATGAGATATTTCACATTGCCTTCTATTCTTTCATTTGTTTGGATCTGTTTAATAGTATCTTGATTTCTCATAAAGTCACTAGCTTCCATTTGCTCAAGTCTAACTCTGAAGGAATGAATCTCCTCAGTGAGCTTTTGAGATTCTTTTTCCATCTGGCAAATTCGACTTTTTAAGGCATTCTTCTCCTCATTGCCTTTCTGAGCCTCTTTTACCATTTGAGTTAGTCTATTTTTTAAGGTGTTATTTTCCTCAGTCAGGCTGTTGACTGTCATTTCATACTTTTCTTGCATCTTTTTCATTTCTCTTCCCAAATTTTCCCGCACTCCTCTTATCTGCTTCTTAAGGTCCTCTATGGCCTTTAGCCAGCTTGTATTTTCATTTGGGGCTTTTGGTGCAGGAGTTCTGATCTCACAGTCCTCCTCCATGCTTTGAGTCTCTTTGCCCCTAAAATAGGAGTCCAATGTTGAACTTTTCTGTTTATTTTGTTTCGTTTGCCTAGGCATATTGCCACTTAATTACTTGATTTTGGGGCTTGTTGCCCCAGTAGGACTCTGCCACCAGACAGGGGAGCTTCCGCCCAAACGTGGGGTCTTCCCAACTTCCTCCAGTTGGGTGGCCTCTGTAAAGCCTCCACCCACTCTGGCAAGTTGGATACCCACACCAAACTTCCCCCCCCAGACCACAATCCAGATCCAGGCAGTTTAAAGCAAAAGTGATTAACCCCCAGACTGATTGCTGGATCTTCCTACAGTTCGCAGACCAGGAGCTAGAGCCACTGCTGATGCTGCAAAATGGCTTCTGTGCAGCTGTTTCTTCAGCAGCTTTTTGCCCCCAGGGGAGGAAGCCATGTGTTCCCCAAATACTGGTCCCAAAGTCCATAGGGCACTAACCTTTCACTTTGTTCTAGGCATATCTGTGCTGATAATTCTGGAATCGCCACAATTGCTGGTGTTCTGGGGTTCCACCAGCAGGCTGAAGGCCCAGCCGCCCTGGGGCTAAAACCGCTGACCTGGGCTCGGCTCTGTGGGCTGCCCTGTCGGTTCCCAGCGTACTGTGATGCCTGCTCTCAGAGTGCTGCGCTGGACGCTCCCTGCAGGGCTGCTGGGCTGTCCTCAGCAGGAGGTTAGCTTCTCTGTGCCGTTCTGTGGGTGCTGTGGCTCCAGAAGTTAATCGGAGCTCCCTTTCACATTGTTTGAGTAAAGGCAATTTTTAACATTTGTTTTCAAAACTTCGAGCTCCAAATTCTCCCCCTCCCTCCTTATCTACCCTCATTGAGCAATTCAATATAGGTTATACATGTGTAGTAATACAAAACATTTCCACAATAGTCATGTTGTGAAAGACTAACTATATGTCCCTCCATTCTGTCCCACCCCCTCCAATTTATTCTATTTGCAACTTTGCCCCTGTCTGTCCTCAAAAGTGTTTGCTTCTGATTATGCCCTATCCCAATATATCCTCCCTTTTAGCATCCCACCCTTATCCTCTTCCCTCCTACTTTCTTTTGGGTGAGAGATTTCCATACTCAGTTGAGTGTACATGTTATTCCATCCTTAAGCCAAATCGAATGAGAGTAAGGTTCCCTAATTCCCTCTCACCTCTCCCATCTTCCTATCCATTGTAAAAACTTTTTCTTGACTCTTTTATGCCAGATAATTTACCCCATTCTACCTCTCCCTTTCTTCTTCTCCCAGTACATCCCTCTCTCACCCTTTAATTTTATTTTTTAGATATCATCCCTTTATCTACACTCTGTGTACTCTCTGTATGCATGTGTGTATGTATAAACAGTCCAACTTTAATAAGTCCCTTATGATTACTCTTTTCTGCTTATATGTTCATGCTTCTCCTGAATCTTATATTGAAAAATGAAATTTTTGATTCAGCTCTTGTCGTTTCTTTTTTTTTAAATGCTTCATTTTTATTATAGAACCCAAAGTACAAAACTCATTCCAAGGCTTCAGTTAAGGTTGATGTCACTGAATATGGTTCATTTTCTCACTATTCCAGTGGTGATCATCACATTATTACCTGATTAATGACTATTGTCTTGATGTGCTTCCTTCCCAACAAGAATACTTTACATGCAGTGGATTTATAGCTTATCAAAGCTGAAGTTAACAGAGTATAGCCTTTTTTCCATAACCACTTCAAGACACCCTATTAAAGCATGGTTTCCATTCCCATGTATGCTAAGCAATATAGTCTTTAAAAAGCTGCATTCAATTGATAACCAATTCACATAAATTAAAATTTCTCATATACAGGAAAAAATGTTCAACATTCATGTGATTATTTTATTCTTCAATTTTATACTTCTTCCTCAAGTCTCATTAGGTACACTACTTAGCTAGTGTGAAAACTTTTAGCATAACTGTCTAAATTATATATACTCACAACTTTAAACTTTATTACCAAATTGTAACCAGTCATCTAACAGTAGCACAAAGTTTTTAACCTGTCCAATACCTATCTTTATTTTGTTAAATGTATGGCTCAGATGTATCTTATTGATCATATGTTTGAAATGCATTTTTAAAACAACTTGTCATGAAATTTTGAAGACCACTTAAATAGTAACATGGTATACATCTACCACAGACCTTACAAAATGGGTTTTAAAATGCATATTGTAAATGAGAGATTGGAGTTCACTTGCCTAGATATTTGAAATGCAACTTTGTCCTGATTTAACTGAAAAGAAAATGGGAGTGGCAGCAAAAAACAATATTCATGACTGAATATTGTAATGGGACTGCAGCAGTCTTATATTTGAAATTGAAAGGAATATAACCGTAGTACAAAGCAACTAAATATGAAGGTCCAAAATTTGAATTATATATTTTTAAACTCTTACATTCACTCTGAAGCTGTAATGGCAAGCAAAATGATACTTAGCTCCTTTTTTTTCAGTTATTCAAGTGTCTTTGAGCCTTGCCTGTGATTATATCAATTGTTTTTAGAAGCAGAACCTGTGAAGCCCACATTGAAAGATACTTGTCAAAGACTGTAATAGGAAGGACCCAAGAGGAAGCACAGAAGAGGAAGGAGCAGAGAATATTAAAGCATGAGCACAAGTTGAGACTGAGCAGAACTGGGAGGAAGGATGCCTGAGGTGCCAGTACTCTGTCCTTCTGTTCTGTCTGTGTTGATGTTACTTTGTCGTACCTGTCTGTTCACAGAGAAGATTGGTGTTGTTACAGAAGCCCTGGAACCTTACTGCTGGTTCAGACACCCTGAAAGAGGACTTTCCTGCTGTCTGTTTACAGAAGTCACAAAGGAGGCTTTATTAATATTTTCAAGGGCCCCAGGACTTTACTGATGATTTGTGTTAATTTCTCAGACAGGTGCCCTATCTGTTGGTCTGTGTTGATTTCACAGGCAGAAAGTAAACTGATGATAGTACTAGCAATGTGTATGAATATTACTGTAACTCTGCTAAGTTTGATGTGTGGAGTTGGACCTGGAACTGGGAGTTGCTTACCTATGAATGCAGGTTACAGATTTGTGAATTCAGGCAAGAGCTGGGTGCATGGAAGAGGAATCATGGAGTTTGGGAGTCAATCTTCAGTTAAGATGAAATTACCTTTACTTGGATACTTGTGCTGCCTGACAAGATTAAGACAATGTGACCTAGGGGTGAGAGAGCTTTGTACTTTGTACTTTGTGCCCTTTAAGGATGATTACTCCTTAAGGATGATTGAGTTAAGGACTTACTGGATGATATATTTTGTTTAAGACTATGTGGCCACTTTAGTAATAAGTTTTGATATTATGTTGTTTGTGAATGTTGTACTTTGGTTTCTGTGAACGTTTTGCTCTTGAATAGAGAGGTCACTATACTATGATCAAATCTTTAAAGTTATTCACAGCAATAATCTTCAGGAGAGCTGCTTGTACTTGGCTTTACAGAAACCTATTCACTTCCTTCACCTATTGAGTGTCCCAGTGATTAAGCACATGCTCTACTCAGCTCTATAATTAAATGTCAAACACACTACACCACTAACATCATAAGACAATTGCCTATAAAACTAGACCTCTAACTTCATTCTCTTATAGGTCATCATCTTCACCAGGAAGCACAGCTATCTGAGTCAGTAAGTCCTGTTGATACTGTGCTGCCAGTGCTGTATCCATGGTAATTTCTGGAGGTGCAAGAGCAGTTATATATTAATATGTATATACACACATGTATACATAAAATTGAATAAAATTGTTACAATACCACCCTATTTGTGTCCCCCATGACTTGACTCCTGAGCTATTTGCCATGGTAGAACTCTGCTTCCAGAGTGGAGGGAGCTGTGTCCCAAATTGCTGGGCTTTCTACCGTTGCCAGAACTATGAGGAGGGTGCTCTTTCTATAGCCACCACAAGTTCTAGCACACTAATGTTTCTTACCCCAGGTCCACCACCCAAGATTGTGATCTAGATTTAAGTAGGTCAAAGCAAGAGTGGTTACCTTCTGGATGGTCACTTGGTCTCCCTACAATCTACAGAACAGAAACTCTGAAGGCAGCCACACATCAGCAGCTTTAGCCTCCATGCTGTCCATCTCTCACCCCATAACCAGACTGTACTCTTCTGTCACCCAGTTACAGCAGAGTTCTCTACTGACCTTTCACTTTCTCTTCGGTGTTTATGGGTTGAGAAGTCTGGAAACCAGCACAGCTGCCATTGTTTTACAATCCTGAAGTCTGCTATGGCCAGTCTGTGCACCTGGTCATGGCTGCCCATGGCTCAAGCAGGACAGCTCAGCCCCCAGCCTGGTGTAATAGGCCCTTGTTGTAGGTTTGCCAGGCTGCCTGTGTCACTATGTGCGTTCTGTAGCTCTAAAAATTGTTTACAGTCATTTTTACAAGTATTGGAGGTGGTTGGTGTGGGAGCTGAAGTAAGTTCCCTCTTACCTGATTTTCAAAATCCTTTTTTAGCTCTTCCATGTCCTGAGGTCTATTCATACTTTTCTTAGAGGCTTTTGATATATGAACTTTGACTTTGTTGTCTTCTTCTGAATGTGTGTTTTGATCTTCCTTGTCACCAAAGTAAGATTCCATATTTTGCTTTTTTCCTACTGTTTGCTCATCTTCCCAGTCAATTACTTGACTTTTAACTCTTTGTTAAATTAGGGCTCTGCTTCCAGTGTGCAGTGTGTATTGTCCAAAGCTTCAGGGCATTTGTGCTGCTGTTTTCAGAGTTACTTCTAGGGTCCTGTAAATTTTCAGTTAATCCAAGATGGTATGACCAAAGCAGAGGTGTTTACTCTGTTCCTGGCCTGTGATTTAGTCTGTGAGTGACCACAAGCACTCTTTTCTGCCTTTGAACTGTAATGAGGATTCTTCTCCACTGCTGCCACAAGCTCCACCATGCCACCACTCCTCTTCACCCCAGGAGTATGAGTCAGATCCAAGCAGAAGCAAAGCAAGAGAATCCTGCCTCAGCACTATCAAAGAGATCCCTGCAATCACCATCTTATCAGTCACTTGATCCCCCACTGTCTGTGGGCATAGAGCTATAGAAACCCCAGGACTGGACCCTGACCAAACTCCTGTCTCAACCAGGTCCAACAGACCTTTTCTACTACCTTTCTAAGTTGTCTTTGGCATTTGGGAGTTGAGAAGTCTGGAAACTGTCAGTTATTCAGTCTCCTCAAGTCTGCTCTGGGTTTCCTGTGGCCTGGTGTGCCCTAGCACATTTTGCACTGGGCTGTGCCCTGCTTCCAGACAGGTGCAATACACCTTCCCTGTTGACTTTCCAAGTTGTCTTGGGCTGGAAATTTGCTCCACTCTGTCAAATTCTGCTACTCTAGAATCTGTCCAATTATTTTTGCAGGTATTTGGAGGGGTTTGGGGGAAATGTCAAGCAAGTTACTGTTTTTACTCTGACATCTTGGCTCTGCGCCCACACACTCTTTCTAGGAAAGAAAAAAAAATGTTTCCTCTCCATAGCTCTTGGATTAACTCTACACCTCATGCAAGCATGCAAGGTTGAGTCATCTTTTTCTCTTCATGATTCTCAACAAGAGAGCTACAAAGAATCAGTACCTCACCTAATACCTCAGGCTCAAAAACCAGGTTGCAAATCTGAAATGGAAAGAATTTTGTCCCATGTGACACCGCACAAAAACACTTTGACCATCAAAGGAAGTGGGCTAATGATGGGTGATTGAAGGCAGTGACAGGTAACTGATGTTGATTATAAGTATTGTTCTGCTCCCCATGAAACATGAAAATAATCATATTATGAGAGGTAGTATAGTATAATAAGAAAACACTGGTTTTTCTTCTAACCCTTTCTACTGATTTGGCCTCATTTTCTTCCTCTGTAAAATAAGCAAATTGGTCTAGATAATCTTTGAGGACTTTTTAATCAATAGTATGTTGGCAAAGCTTTAATAATCAGTTCCCTAGAAAGGAAATATACATATGTCTGTCTACATGCATATATACATATGTACTTTTGTGTCTAAATATATTCATATATGTATACATACATATACAATTTTAAGTTTAATCCATATTTTTACATTTTCTCTATCATTTTCTTAAGTCTAGATAATCCACAAAATAAGAACAAATTAAAGCTCTGATTTGTAGCATTTAATACTTTCCAAGGTTTTAAATATTCACCCAGAAAATTTAAGAAATGCCTTTCTTGGGCCAGTTCAATTTGACTTTTGCTCATTTATAAGAACATCATTGACAGGGATCCCACATGATGAGCTGGCATGCAAAATCTGTAGTGTACATCCATTAAGAGTGTACCTATACTGAAGAGATCAAATTTTCATCAAGATAAATATGGCATTCATTCTTAATTCTACCCTGAAATAAATAAATGATAAGAGTTTTATACAAATAGAATTATAATATTTTCTCTGGAATTTAATAACTAAAATAGTATCTGAGTGGGGGGATGACAATCATAGAATGTTTTAGTTCCTTTAGGCAAGCACTCATATTTTATAGACAGATAAATAAAAGCCTAATGATATTAAATGACTACCTTAACGTCAATCAGAGAGTGGCAGAGCTGGCACTAGAAGTAAACTCTCTGGATTACCAGGCTGTTGTACAGTGAAAAAGCCAAGTGATATCCAGTATAAAGCATTGGATTTAGAGTCAAGAACATTTAAGTTTCAATCCTGTTTCAGATACTCACTAATAGTGTGACCTTGAAGAAGTCACAATCACCATGTTGTCAGTTTTTGCATTAGTAAAATGAAGATAAAGCACCTATGTCACATCATCACATGAAATAAATTATGTAAAGCACTACTAAGTGTTTTTTGTATTTGGTTTTATTCTACTTCTTATTTGAATGTGTATAATGTAAATAATTGACTCATTAATCCCAAGACTAGGTGATTAGCAACACCTTCATTTGTGAGAATGGAAACTAAAAACCAAATTTCTATCACTTTCAAATACTGGATGAATTACAAAGAGTGCTAATGATTCAGAATAGCAGTAAGATATCTTAAGTTATAGGAGCCAATGACCAATATAACTTCCTTTAAATCCAATTCATCTACTAGTCAATGGTTATTTTTTTAAAAACTACTCCTACAGAGATATAATTAAATGAAGCTTAATACTACTACTAATACTAATACTGGAACTTCTACTGCATTACCCACCATCACTACTTCTACTTCTATTACTACTACTGGTACTACTAGTACTAATATTTTTCCTATCATTGCTCCCAGTACTACTGATGCTACTACTGATTTAAAATAACAGCTTATATTTATTTATACTTTTATTCCTTCTAAGTCCCTTTCATTTCTATCATTTCATTTAATTTGGTGCTAAAAACTCAATAAGCTAAGGTGGCTACAAATTCTTTTTTTTTTCAGGGGGAGGGCAGGGCATTTAGGGTTACGTGACTTGCCCAAGGCTAGTAAGTGTTAAGTGTGTGAGGCTGGATTTGAACTCAGGTCCTCCTGACTCCAGAGCTGGTGCTATATTCACTGAGCATCAAGGCACTCCTGTGGTGACAAGTTCTATCATTCCCTATTAAAAATACTTTTTTTTTTCTTTAAAAGGTTGCTAATATTTTCCAAGACCCATCTGATTATTCCTTTGCAACATGAAAAATTTAAGCTAAATGTGTGATGAAATATATCACATTCTACATTCACAGTGTCCCACCTTTCTTTTGAAATAAGGAAGTTATTTTTCATCAAAAGTTTCCTGTGACTTAGATTAGTCATTATAATTAATCAGTTAATCAGAGTTTGATTAACTCTAGTGATTTTCATTTACATTATTATAATTATTTTGGATATCATCTTGGCTCCATTTATTGTGTGCTATACAAGAGTTCACACTAATCTTTCTATGTTTCTCTGAATTCCTAATAATCAAAATTTCTTATGATGATATAATATTTATTCTATTGTTATATCACATTTTTTCTTCATACCTATTTTTCTTTTACTGAAAGTGTTTCCAACATGAAAAGAGACAAGAAAAAGTTTTGAAAGAATGAAAAGAAAAAAAAATACAGAGTAGTTCATAAGCATCAAAGATTTGGATATATCCTTCAAAGCTATCAAGTCCAACTCCCTTTCTTTTTTTTTTTTTTTTTTTTTTTTTTTTGCTTTTTGGAGGGCAATTAGGGTTAAGTAACTTGCCCAAGGTCACACGGCTAGGTTTTTTTTTTTTTTGTTTGTGTGTGAATTAAGTGTCTGAGGCCAGATCCGAACTCAGGTCCTTCTGACTCCAGGGCCGACGCTCTACTCACTGTGCCACCTAGCCGCCCCCCAACTCCCTTTCTTTACTGAGGAAAACAAAAACAACTCACAAAGACATGTAACTGGCAAGACTTAGAGTCTGAAATTGAACCAAAGTGTTCCTGACTCCCAGTCTAGAGTTCTTCTACTTTATCACATCATCTTTCCATGATATACTATACTATAGGACTGCTTACATACACATAGCAAATTTCCAGTAAGCTTATCCTACTATTTCCCACTCTAGGGAAATTTTGCACCTGAGGGAAGGAAACAAATATGTGGAATAATGCAAGTTTTCCCACAACAATGCCATAGATAAATAACAGGAGCTAAGAAAGGAGCAAACATGCAAAGGACAAAACTGGCTATATGGCTTACAATTTATAGCTACTGTTGATGAACTCCCTTGGTATTGTGACATAATTGATCAAAATAATGCTTAGGGTCTCCTCATTATGGATTCATTTGCTATTCATTAAAATATCAGGGCCCATAATGACTTCATTTGCTATTCAGGGATGTCATATGGTCCTCCATAGGTGTTCATGGACACTTAAAATAAATTGCTCCTTGCCTCTTTTTGATGACACTTTAATGCAAAATATATTTGCACTAACACAGTAGCTACCAATCCACCTGGTGCCAGAGGGACAAATATTTTTCCATAGCATCTGGAATATTAAAATAAAGGCTCTTCTTATTCCCTGAAAACATAGTCTGGGAAAGTAGAAGAGGGATAAAGGATACAGGGACATGCACAGCACTCTAATTATAATTATTTTTGATGGGTTTGACCCAAACATTAAGAAAATAATTATTTTCATAAGCAGAAATACACATGCACAAAATTTAGTTATTATTTAAAATAAATTTTGGTTATTATTTTATTTATAATTATTATAAATTCTTCAAATCGTGGGCTTGCAAATATTATATACTTTAAAAAATATTTTTCCTAACAAAAAATGTATTGTGGATTAGCCACACTCCATTTTTAATTGCGAATTAGTTTTTTAATATCCAAGTATGAATATCTATAGCATATCTATAGCAGTGATACTATATATTTTTTTCCAAAAAACCTTAAAGCACTTAAAAATTCTTAGAAGACTTTGTACATCTCTCATTGTTCCTATTATAAAAAGCAAAAGTTCTAAGTTGTTTTCCTTTCCTTCTCTTAGGTGTAATAAAGGATCTGAAAGTCAATGTTCTTCATTCCATACCCTAATTACCTAGTCAAGTTGTGAAAATAAAATGAAATAATAAATGTAAAATGATTTTCTCATTTAAATATCTTTTAAAAATCTGAAGCATTATTGATACCAATTAGGATAAAACTGAGAAATAGAGTCACTTGAAATAATTTTTTAAAAATACATTATTCCAAATCCAATTGTAACCAATGAAGAGAAAAGTTAAATCAATTTAAGTAGAAATACATTAAACCAAAAATTGGCACCTTCAATTTTTGACCATTTGCTTTAAAAATTGTGTATTAATTTTAATATAGTCTTAAAAAGTTATTTTTGCTCTTTCCCTTATTTTTTATTCTGTGAATGTTGTTGGTACTAACATACATAATATATAAAGACTTGTGTATATATGTTTGTATACACATATCTATATATGACATATTTATATGTGTGTATCTATATCTATATCTTATTATTATATATAAAAGCTCAAATCCATGTCTTTCTGACATGTCAACTCTCTACACTGCTTCCCAAATTATATATGGCTAGTTGTTTGGCCTTTCAACATCCTAGACAAATCTCTATGTTTTTAAGTTGAATTTGTACTAGCCTCAATTGGTAAATAACTTGTATGAAAAGAAACCCCCTATGTTGGTGAAACCACAGATGCAGTAAAAGGCGTGTGTGTGTGTGTCTGTGTGTCTGTGTATATAGATATGCATATGGTTCTCTGTGTATATCTGTGTATGTGCTGTGTGTGTGACTCTGTGTGTGTGCATATGTGTTTGGCTGTCTGTGTGTGGTTGTGTGTGTGTGTCCGTGTGTATATACCAAGGTGATCCATTGAAAAATATTTTGAAAAAAATCCATAAGACATTTTTACAGAGGAGACATAGTTATACGTATTAAAGTCTCCCACCATTCTGCTGACTTCGCAGTAGCTTTCTTGAAAAGAGAGATTACCAGTTCTTGTAATATGATTTTAAATTTTCATTTTTCATAGATCACTTCTTGATACTCTAAATAGTTTGTCTCATCTAAAGACAGTAAATAAATTGGAGTTAACGCAGTATTTTAACCATGAGTCTACCCTATTTCTTACATAGATATCTTTGAAGTCAGTCACAGAGATGCATCTACAAAAATTCTCTTTCTGATATCTTTCTCATCTACTCGTTGATGCAGTAAAAGGCATGTGTGTGTGTTTCTGTGTGTGTATATATGGTTCTCTGTGTGTATGTCTCTGTGTGTTCTGTGTGTGTGACTCTGTGTGTGTGCATATGCGTGTGGCTATGTGTGTGTGTGTGTGGTTGTATGTGTGTGTCCGTGTGTGTAGACCAAGGTGATCCATTGAAAGATATTTTGAAAAAATCCATAAGATGTTTTTTCAGAGAAGACATAATTCCAAGTATTAAAGTCTCCCACCATTCTGCTGGCTTCACAGTAACTTTCTTGAATAGACAGATTAACAATCCTTGTAATATGACTTTAAAGTTTTCATTTCTCATAGATCACTACTTAATACTCTAAATAGTTTGTCTCGTATAAGACAATAAATAAATTTGAGTTAACACGGTATTTTAACCATGAGTCTATCCTACTTCTTATATAAATATCTTTGAAGTCAGTCATAGAGATGCATCTACAAATAATCTCCTTCTGATATCTTTCTCATCTACCCCTTTGATTCCTACTCTATCTTTGCATCTCTCTGTCTCTATACATACAACTGTAACTAGATCTAGATCAAGATAAATATTTCTGTGAATATCTATAAAACATGCATATTGTATAGCGACATATATATGCATAAAGACATAGCCATATATGTGGATATAGATATATAGATGGTGTGCATAGATAGTTTTCCTTTATTCATTACATTGAAGAAAAAGCATTAGCATATGCTTTAAGCATATGCGAAGTACCCAAATATCTTTGTCCTTCACTTTTTTTTTTGGGGGGGGGGGTAGGTGAGGCAATCAGGTTACATAGCTGGTAATTGTCAAGTGTCTGAAGCTGCATTTGAACTCAGGTCCTCCTGACTCCAGGGTGGGTGCTCTATTCATTGCTGCCCCTAGCTAGCTGCCCCTTGTCCTTCACTTTCTACCTTATTTAGCCAGTTAGGCTATGGAGATGGAATTAAATGGTGTATATAAAATCATTTTGTCACTTCAAAAGGTTTGTAGACTCAGAAGTACTATTGTTACCAGTCAGGGCATAATTGATATGTAAAGGTGCTTGGTATAATTTTTGATATTCTAAACTCAATAATATTCAATAAAAATACTAATGTAAACATATAATAATTTAGATTACTATAGATAAAAGCAAAAACTGCTACCCTCAAAAGTGTAGGTACTAATATCAAGGTAGTTCTATACATACATATAAAGATATAGACTCAGAAATAAAGATATACATTGACATAGAGATAAATACATATGCATATACTTATGCATAAGGAGCAGGGTTTCTTAAGGGACATACAAGAAGTAGCAGCTCCCAGGAAAGTAAAATTATCATCATCTTTACTGCCATAACCCCTCCAATAGTGATGGAATCAACCCAGGAGTCTGAATTCAAGAACTTTAGGAATACAAGCATCCACCAAAATGACCAGGCTTGCTTTCATACTCCTTACAGCCATCAGTGAGAAGACAAATTATTGTGGAGGAATCCACCTTCCTCACCCAAACCAACAAGGACTGCTGACCAACTACCCAGGCAGAAAAGCCCAAGAGTACTAGGAGTGTCAGCATCCACAAAAACACATCGTCCTGCCAGTCCAACCCTCACAGTCATCTTTTGGGAAGGCAACTCTTGATGATGATGAGGATGATGATGAGGATAATGATGATAGCAGCTAACATTTACCTAGTACTTACTATGTGCCAGGCACTGTGCTATGTCTTATAATTATTATCTTATTTAATCCTCACAATAATCTTTGGTCAATTCTATTGTTGAACTCACTTTACAGATGGGGAAACTGAGGGGGGCAAAGAGATTAAATGACTTACCCAAGGTCACAAAAAATGTCTGAGGCTAGATTTGGAACCAGGACTTCTTCACACCAGGTTCAGCATGCTTTACACTGTACCACCTAGTCTGTCCCTTCAATGATTGTCAACCAACCACCACTCACAAGGCATGCATGTCAACTTAGCTGAAGCAACAACAAACTCTGAGAGACAAGAAGTGACCTGTACCAGACAAATCAAAATTTCATCTATATAATGACCACTTTCTTCCCCTAGACCCTAATGGAAATACACAATATCCTTGAACCCAAGAACTTTGTGAGTAGAAATCCTTCCAGCACAGTGCCTGTAGCAATCACCTAGGAATTAAACCCTTTGGAGATGCAGCCTTACTACTGCTCCTGCAGGTGTCACAGCTACAACTACTGAATACCCATAAAACATTCATGCCATCAAAGTCTTTGGCACTGTCAAATTGTCAAACATCAGAAACTGATGTTTTTCTCACTTGAAATTACATTAAAGAAGAAACATTACCATCTGCTTTGTCACTGAATCCAAAGGATTCTGGGACCTTTCTATCTGTCTTTCAGCTAAAACCTTCCATATGTGTTGTATCTCACATCTGAACAAGAATTTTTTTGAGAGAAGGGACTGTCTTGCTTTACTATTTGTGTCCCCAGTCCTTAGAACAGTGTTTTGTATATAGTAGGTGCTTAATAAATATTTATTTTTCAATCTTTCATACATATAGTTATATAGAGATCTACATCTAAATTTATACAGAGATAGAGATAGATTAGATAGAAGATAGATAGGTAGATAGATAGATAGATAGATAGATAGATAGATAGATAGATAGGTAGGTAGATAGATAGATATCCTTTGGAGACTCATCTCTACAATTAACTTCAAAGAAATTTACAAGGAAGAGGGAAAATACATAGCTAAAAAAAGTAGATAAGTTCAATTTTTGTTGATTGATTGAATGAATTTAGATATATGGTGACAGATAAATGATAAACAATAATAATAACAGCAATAATAAAAGCTAGCATTTATTTGGTCCTTTAAAGTGTGCAAAACACTTTACAAATATTAAATCCTCATAGTAATCTTGGCATCTAGATGCTATTATTAGCCTTATTTTACAAATGGGATACTGAGGCATATAGATTTTTAAGTGACTTGCCTAGGGTCACACAAGTAAATAGTTGAACTTAGATTTGAATTCAGGCTTTCCTTACTCTAGATTCAGCACTCTATCCACTGAATGACATAGCAGTGACCCTGGGCAAATCACTTAACCTTGAGGTGTTCTAGACAAATCTCTAAGGATATAAGGTTTGGAGATGGTACTAATTTCAACTGATACAGAAGATGTTCACTGGATTCCTCATTATATCAATATAATTATAGATTTGGTCTTTATCCATATATATATATATATATATCTATGTGCACATATGGGTACGTATAGATAATTTTGCCATTACAATATATTTATATAATGTTACCATTGGTATTAATAATACTTCATTTATATAATTCATGAGAATGAAACCACAATATGTGAAATAAAAGAACTCAGAGGGAAGCAAGGAGGCAAATATGATATTTACCTATCTTATTAATATATGTACACTCACATATACATGTATGAAATATCAACACATATACATGCATTGAAATAGATATTGTATACACATGTGTATATGTATTGTACATATGTGTGAATATACATACATATATGTGTGTGAATACCTACCTATATCTATATCTATCTATACTTATTTATCTATCTACACAACTCAGAATAGGACATGAGACCAAGGGCTATATTTTACATAATCTTATCTGTTTCTATGTATAGATACACATATTTTAAGAGAAGTTTTTCTTCAGATGCATATGCATTCAGATACTATATATTCAGATAAATAACTATTTTATACATAATTATATATATATTAATATAATATATATTAATATAATAATATTAATATATATTAATATAATATAATATAATACATACTCTTGTATATATACTCTCATATGTGTGTGTATATATATATATATACATATATATACATATATATATATATGAATGTCAATGTTTATTTTTGTGTGCATACTATGGATATGTGTGTTATATATACATATATACACACATATGTGTGCACTGAGAATATGTGTGTGTTTGAATTAATTCTTAAAAACATTAATCAATTGTCAGATTTCAATGCCATTCTAGCTTGAAATATGATAGAAATTCTAATTAACCAAATCTTTAAACACAGTTGGGCATTTTTTTCTAAAATAAAGGCATTAAAGACTACTTATTTGTAATAAGAAGCAAAGTAAAGCATACAAATAAATGCACTCTAATACATCACTGGACATAGAAATAAAGTTTCTGAATGTTTCTAATGTGTTTGTATCATTGGGCACAATGTCACTGGATCAAAGACAGCACAAAGAAAATTTTACCTCTTAGAAATGTAATGATTTTCACCAGAGACATTTTTAAACTCTATTAAGCATCAACAGATAGTTCATAAATTCTTAGCACATCAATAATGTTTTCACATGGAATATATTTCTTAGAAGTCAGTTGAGAAAAAAGGAAGTAAGATTCTAATGCATGACCTTTCTGTTCCATCTGACTCATGCAAATATTTTACTTCCCTGGGCTATGGCTCCCTCATCTGTAAATAGTTGGTTGGATTAAGTGACTTCCAAGATAGCATTCAACTCTAAACCTATGATTTCTTAAATTTTTTTCTAAATCTAAGAAGCTCAGTGAAATATATCTTAATTTTCTTGATTAAATTTCTCATTTTAAACAAAATGAAATCACTTGCATTTAATTTTGTCTGGGCTTGGAGTAAGGAAGACCAAAGTTCAAATCCAATCTCAGATACTTACTAGCTATGTGATCCCAAACAAATAACTTAAATGATATTTGCCTCAGTTTTCTCATCTGTAAAATTGGGGTTACCAATACTGCCTAACTCCCAAGGTTATTCCAAAGATCAATTTAGATAACAGTTGTAAAGTGCTTAGCAGAGTTTCTGACACATAGTAAGCATAATATAAATGTTAACTATTATTATTAATATTATTATTATTATTATAAATGGTGACCAAAGTTCCCAACTCTTCCTAAATACCCTTTTAAGTTACAAATTGTATGAAATTATAGTCATGCTTTACTTCTCAATATATCTATTTCTCAGACATAGGCTCTGTTGATCTCATATTTAGGAGCTGAAATTTCTATAAAGATAATTTTCATTTAAACCAGGAACTGCATTTGTCAAACATTAGTAAAATCATGCTTCAACATCCTGATTTGTATATTGTAATGTAAATCTGAATGTTGACTAGCAAAATACTAGCAATTTTTATTATGTAAATACTTTATTATTTTGAATAACACTTCACATACATGAACAGGTGTGTATTCACATGTGAGAACATATGTGAGTTGCAGGACAACATTCTAAAAAAAAGAGCATTCCTCACATCATATGTTCTTGGAGAAAAAGTTTAGAATGCTGTTTTTTAAACACCATATCATATTCATGTGACTCTGGAAGCAGGCACATTTCTAGGTAACAGAGCAAAGAGAGGACCTCTCCATTCACTAGAAACAAATGGTATTCTGCATGCTTCTGCTATCCACTTGCACAGACCAAGGGAGCAATTGCTGTTATAAGTAGTGTCTGCTTGGGTGCCACACCACAGGCCTATCCCTCCTGTTGAGCATAAGTGAACCTCATTTGATGGGCAAAGTGGGAATACAACAGAGTGATTCTTTGGGGACTCATTTCTACAATTAACTTCAAAGATAGCTTTGTAAGGAGGAGGATGAATTCATGGCAAAGGAACTGGGTCAGTTCAAGTTGTTCATTTTTGGAGGGTAAAATATTTAAAGTAGCAAGTACCATCCTACCAGAACTAAATGAATTCTCCATCTTTAAAAAAAATATTCAATGACTGGTATCTTCCTCTTGATAAAGTTTCTGTGAAATAAGCAGAACAATAGGGAGACCTAAGTACTAGTCATGGCATACCTACAAAACTGTATTCTGGTTTTTCAAAATAATTTATACACATGCTCTTTTGTAAGCACAAAGAGATATGATTTCCTAACTCATTCCACACTAATATCATGCTAAGTTTTAGCTGCTTAAATTCAGTACATATTTTGTAATGTTTTTTAATTATGAGGAAATTGAATAATTTCTTTCCTATATTCTATCTTTATCATTCCTAGGTTAAAGAGTGGTATTGCTTGAAAAGTTTCCTCATTACCCTAACCCTGTCCAATTGAGTAACCTTCATTTTTTTAGATAAATAAGTGGAATAAATCAATCTTTGACAAGTTTAGCATTTCTCCCTCCCCAGTAAGAGATTATCAACTTTCTAATCAATCTATCTCATTATCTCAATTTAAAACAAAGGTTTATTAATGTAATGCAAAAATTATATCATATCTCTCAGCTTTCTTCTAGTAGCACTTATTAAACATGTGACTTAGAGCAAGTTATTTAAATTATCTAGGCATCAGTATCTTCATAAAATGAAGCCCCTGAGATATCTTCTGACTCTAGATCCATGAATGCATGATCTTAGGTTACTTTTGTGATGTTGTATAAGTTCCTTAATATCTCTGGGTTTCACTTTCCTCAATGGTAAAAGAATGGGGTTTAGCCAATTGCATTTAAAATTGCATTCATTTGTAAATGCATGACACTATGATCCTACTCTCTAAATGTATTAGTTAAAACTAACATACTAAAACATGATAACATGATTATCACCAGTATCATCACCACCATCATCAATCAGATTAATCATTTCTATATTTTTAAGACTGTAAAACATATTAATTACATTTTGTATTCACAGCAAACCTGGGAGGATAGCGCTATTATTAGCCCTATTTTACAAATGAGGGGAATGAAACAGAGAGAAGTCAAGTGACTTAAACAGCTGCACAATAGTAGTGTCTGAAGTAGGATTTCAACTCAGATCTTTCTCACTTTAGGATTAGAACACTGTCCATTGTACCAACTTTACAATATGGTTAGATTGTCCCAACTGACAAATGGTCAAAGGATTTGAACAGGCAGTTGACCATTGACGAAATCAAAACCATTTGTAGTAGTATGAAAAAATGCTCTAAATTCTTATTGATTAGCAAAATCCAAATTAAAACAATTTGGAGGTATAATTTTTCACCTAAATGATTGAAGGATAAAGAAAAAAATGTTGGCGGGAATGTGAAAAAATTGGGATACTAATTCATTGCTGGTGGAATTGTGAACTGACCCAACAATTTTGTGGTATCCAGATTGTATTTATGCAATACTTGAATTGTTTCCTTCTGGTTTCTTGCAATATTTTCTCCTTGACCTGGGAACTCTGGAATTTTACTACAATATTCCTAGGAGTTTTCCTTTTGGAATCTCTTTCAAGAGGTGATTGGAGGATTCTTACAATTTCCATTTTACCTTCTGGTTATAAAATATCAAGGTAGTTTTCCTTGATAATCTCTTGAACGATGATGTCTATTTTTTTTTTTTTATCATGACTTTCAGGTAGTTCAATCATTCTAAAATTCTCTCTCCTGGTTCTATTTTCCAGGCCAGTGGTTTTTCCAATGAGACTTTTCACAGTCTTCTATTTTTTTCATTATTTTGGTTCTTTTTTTATAATATCTTGATTTCTCACAAAGTCATTAGCTTTCACTGACTCCATCCTAATTTTGAAGGAATTATTTTCTTCAGTAAGGTTTTGGACCTCCTTTTTCATTTAACCAATTCTGCTGTTTAAGGCAGTCTTCTTCTCATTGGATTTTTGGACCTCTTTTGCCATTTGGCTTAGTCTATTTTTAAGGTGTTATTTTCTTCACTATATTTTTGGGTCTCATTTGACAGACTATTGATTTGTTTTTCATGATTTTCTTACATCACTCTCATTTCTCTTTCCAGTTTTTCCTTTACTTCTCTTACTTGATTTTCAAAATTCTTTCTGAGCTTTTCCATGACCTGTGAATAATTTATATTTTTTTCTTGGAAGCTTTTGATATAGGAGTTTTGACTTTGTTGTCTTCTTCTGGTTGTATGTTTTGTTCTTTTTCACAAAAGTAAGATTCTATAGTCTGACTTTATTTTACATTGTTTATTTATCTTCCCAGCCAAATATTTGCTTTTCTAACTTCCTGTCCAGGCAAGATTCTGCTTCCATTGGTCATGGGGGTGAGTGTGTGTAGGGGGTGAGAATGTACTATTCCAGACTTCTGGAGTTTTGTATCAGCCACCGGATCCCTCACTTTCTCTGGACCCAGAATAACAGAAGAAAATGCTACTGCAGCCACCTCCACTAGCCTGGGACATTCCTCTTTCACCCAGATCCCACAGACATCTCCTACTGACCTTCCACATTATTCTTGCTGTATGTGGATGGAAAGATCTGGAAATCACTACAGCTGCCAGTCCTGCTTGGGCCTCATTGTGCCTGGTGTGGCCCACTCCAGACTGTACTCTCCTCCTAACTCAGTGTAATATCCTCTTCTTGTTGATTTTCGAGGCTGTTGAGTTAGAGATATGTTTCATTCCATCATTTTGTGGGTTTTGCCAATCTAGAATTTGTTTAGAGTCATTTTACAGGTATGTAGAGGGGTTTGGTGGACATATAGTGGAAGTCTCTGCTTTTGTTCTGCCATCTTGGCTCCTCACTTCTGAATAAACCATTTTGTATAGCAATCTGCAATTATGCCTAAAGAGTTATTGAACTGTCTATATCCTTTGACCCAGATCTCTTTTCAAAGACTATTAGGGAAAAAGGAAAGGAACATATATGTTTAACATATTTATAGCAATTCTCTTTGTGGTGGCAAAGAGCTAGTAATTGAAAGTATGCTGATTAATTGGAGAATGGCTGAACAAGTTGTGGTATACGGTTGTGATGGAATACTACTATGCTCTATGAGATGATGAGCTCAAAAATCTTAGAAAAATTTTGAAAGTCTTGCCCAAAATAATGAAGAGCAAAAGGAAAAAAGACAGAATAATGTTTATGGTAATATCAATATTGTTTTAAGAATGAGTTTGAGAGAATGTCATTTTAAATATCATAAATACCCAAATTAATTATAAAGGACATATGAAGAAAGACACCATCTGCATCCAGAGAAGGAACTGATAAATAGAAGCTCATATAGAATAATTTTACACACACACACACACACACACACACACACACACACACACACACACACACACATATATATATTTATATTTATATATGCATATGTGTGTGTGTGTGTGTGTGTGTGTGTCTGATGACAGTCATCTCTAGGGTACTGAGGAGGGAAGAAAAACAACTTAAAAAGAAAAAAAGAAATTTACATGATAATTTTATTATATTTAAAAGGAATAGCAGGTTGTATATAAAAGATTTGCCGTTTTGTGCACAATTATCTTTTTATTCTATTATTTTTGGAAATGCTTGTTTTATTCAATGTATCATAAATGAATGAATGAATAAATAAACCAACATTGTTTTATTATAAAGGCAGGTTATATGAGGTTTTCAGGGAAGACTAGCACGTCTGGTTAAGAGGGCTTGCTAACGATTTTTTCAGGGCTGTTCACCCACTTTTGGTGTTCACCTGTCACCCAACTCTCACCTGTGACTCCAAGAAGCTATAGCATGGGGAACAGCCATGTCCTGGTAAAACTGTCTTGCCATACAGCTTAAACCAGACTGACGGTAGCCAACTGGCCTGAATCTCATTAGTGTGTTGGGTGCTGACACCCTAAGCATATGAAGACTTCTCCTGCCAAAATAGGTGGGCCAGAATAACTTGTTCCAATGGCCATGACAGTGACTGAAACAGACACCATAGAGCACCAAAAGCTCAGGCAAGCATAGGCAATCCCAAGGTCATTCACTGCATCCCAGGCCATCACCAGTTGTTCTGACAAGTTTTGTCTTGCCATTAAACCATGACAACTCTGGAAGAGAGAATGAGACCAATAGTGCAACTCTGTCTTTCCCATTTAAATTCAGTTCATGGGAGAATCAAGATATGTGTCATGATATCACTGGTTTTCTTAGAAAATGGACAATAACAAGATTGTAATGCTAATATTTTATCTCATATATGATCAAACTTAAATCTTCCAAGCCCACTCCTTAACTTTGTATTGATTTTACCATTACCTAAATCCTCCCCGCTTGATAACCAATCCCTCCTCTAATTAAATGAGGGAAAGTCTTAGGTTATGGATTGCTAGAGGAAATAGAACCATTATCCCTTTATATGGAGCCAAGTAGAGCATTAAATCAGATAATCAGACTTATTAATAAATACGTTTTGATTACATGACACTCATGATACTTATTAGTAGTTTACTCAAAATATTGTGGATAAATGATAAATAGAAAATATATCAACATATATGGATGCACATGATCATCTAGGATGATTTAAACACATAGTATATACATGAAACAACTTGCCAGGGTTCATTATTTGTAGTGATATGGATACAGTTTACAATAAATGTTTGTTGTGTGGCTGACTGATACTAACATAGATTTATACTAGAATTTTGTTCACTGTTATTTTCAAAGAATCTCAGAGTTGGCAGAGATTTCATATTATCTAACCTTATCTGTATTTGAATAAGAATAATCTCTATGGGGGGCGGAGCCAAGATGGCGGAAAGGAAGCAGTAACCTCGCTGAGCTCCTCTGTCACTAAGTCCAAAAGGGCAAATCTGAGCGGATTCCGGAGTGACGGAGCCCAGTGGAAGACAGAGTGTGGCAGAATCCAGCCCAGGAGGTTGCCCAGAGTGTCCGCACAGGTCGAGCGCAGAGCGCGTGGGGTCTGCACAGCTCAGACCTAAGAGCAGGCAAGCAGACTACACCAGAGAGAGAAAAAGCCCCAGCCTGCAGACTTACCAAGGACGAATCGCAGTCATCTCGCAGAGGGAACGGATCATTGGAGCCAGGTAGGAGAGTCGGGCCCCCAGTGGAGAGAGTGGCTTCTCAGGCTGCATTCAGCCCCCAGCCTGGAAATTTAGAAACTGCCTGCCTGTATGATACAGGGGCTGGAATGGCAAAGTAAATTCTAGCTGCTCCGATCCTCCCATCCCTCCTTCATGAAGCAGAAAACCCAAAGATAAGTCTCCCACCCAGATTGAAATCCCAAGTTAATGGAAATAGCCTCAGGCTTGAGAATCTCCAAGAAGGGGTGTAACTGAGACAGCCAGGAATCTAAAGAGAAGAGAGGGAGGAGACCCAACAAGCCCCACCTCACCTCACCAACAAAAGCCTACTTATAGCCCAGGGGTATAGAGGCAGAAATCTGAAGTGGTCAGACTCATCCCCACCTACGCATCTACATTCCTCACTGACTTCCCTGACTTAGCCATAAACTAGCCACCCAGAGGTATTCAAAGTCAAGGATCAGGCCCCAAACTCATAGCCTGAGACACTAAGAAACAGGAAGTCACAATGGGAAGGAAGAAAGCTGAAAAGGAGAAGGGGAAGGCAAGAAAGTCTATTTGAGCATACTATGCAGGGCAAGAACAACAAAACACACAGGACAATATAGACTCTCTGCCCACACCAGGGACCACAGAAGGAAACATGATCTGGTCTCAAGCCCAAATAGCATTCCTGGAGGAGCTTAAGAAAAATTTTAAAGACCAAATCAGGGAGGCAATGACCAACTTGGAAAAAGAAAATACCTCCCTAAAAAAGGAACTTCAAAAACTTATTCAAGACCATAATTCACTAAAAATTAGATACAACCAAACTGAAACTCAGAACTCTATGATGCAGCAGGAGTCAATCGAAAAAAACAAGATGATCGAAAAATTGCAAGAAAATGTAAAATATCTCACTGGAAAAATAACTGACCTAGAGAACAGATCCAGGAGAGACAACTTAAGAATTATTGGTCTACCAGAAAGCCATGATGAGAAAAGCAGTCTAGACAATATCCTCCAAGAGATTGTCAAAGAAAACTGTCCTGAGGTCCTGGAATCAGAAGATAAAATAACTATTGATAGAATTCACCGGACTCCTCCTGAAAGAGATTCCAAACTGAAAACTACAAGAAATATAGTAGCCAAATTCCAGAATTATAAGATTAAAGAAAAAATTCTACAAGCAGCCAAAAAGAAACAATTCAAATATCGAGGAACTACAGTTAGGATCACACAGGACCTAGCAGCTTCTACATTAAAAGAGCGGAGGGACTGGAATTTGATATTTCATAGGGCAAGAGATCTAGGACTACAACCAAGGATTAACTACCCAGCAAAACTGAGCATAATTTTTCAGGCAAGGAGATGGATGTTTAATGAAGTAAGGGACTTCCAGACTTTCCTAATGAAAAAGCCAGAGCTCAATGGAAAATTTGATCTCCAATTACAAGACTCCAGAAGAACATAAAAAGGTAAACAAGGGTAACATAGACTCACACATGCAGAAGTGCACATACCCACAACCACAAACACAAGCTCATTACTTGGGATGCAACAAGAGCAAAATGTTCACATCCCTATATGTGGAGCTGATAACTGTCAATATTTGAAATCTCTATGATTATCATGACCTGCAAAAGGGTTATACTTAGAGGGTGTGGGTATGAATGCACTAACATGGAGTCTAAAAAAAAAAAAGACTATTAAGGTGATCAATGGTACTGTAATGGGAAAAAGGAAAGGATGAGCTAGGAAAAGGTAAAATATGCCATCTGAAGAGGCATCAAAACACACTATAGAAGAAGGGAAAGTAAGAGGGAGAGGAACATCATTTAAACACCATTCTCACTGGTTCTGGTTCAAAGAAGGATCAAATTAATCAGTGAAGTTTAAGAATCTAACGTGAATAGACACATAAATTCATTAAACAGAGGAATTGGAGGGAGGGAGAGGAGGGAATAGGATGGAAGGGAAGAGACAGATAGTCATCATTACTGTGAATGTGAATGGGATGAACTCTCCCATAAAACAGAGGCGGATAGCAGAATGGATTAAAAACCATAATCCTACAATATGCTGTCTTCAAGAAACACATTTGAAACAAAGGGATACCCACAGGGTAAAGGTAAAAGGTTGGAGTAAAATTTATTATGCCTCAGCTAAAGTAAAAAAAGCAGGGGTAGCAATACTTATCTCAGATAAAGCAAAAGCAAAAATAGATCTAATTAAAAGAGATAAGGAAGGAAACTATATCCTACTAAAAGGCACCATTGAGAATGAAGCAATATCACTACTTAATATATATGCACCAAGTTGTATAGCATCCAAATTCCTAGAGGAGAAGTTAAAGGAATTAGAGGAAGAAATAGATAGCAAAACTATACTAGTGGGGGACCTTAATCTCCCCCTCTCTGAACTCGATAAATATAACCTCAAAATAAACAACAAAGAAGTTAAGGAGGTGAATAGAATCTTAGAGAGACTAGATATGATGGATCTCTGGAGAAAACTGAATAGGGATAAAAAGGAATTTACTTTCTTCTCAGCAGTGCAGGGTACATACTCAAAAATAGACCATGTACTAGGGCATAAAAACCTCACAATCCAGTGCAGAAAGGCAGAAATAGTAAGCGCATCATTCTCAGATCATGATGCAATAAAAATTATATGCAATAAAGGGCCATGGAAAGATAGACTAAAAACTAATTGGAAACTAAACAATTTAATCCTAAAAAATTGGTGGGTCAAAGAAGAAATTATAGAAACAATCAATAATTTCATTCAAGAGAATGATAATAATGAAACAACATACCAAAATTTGTGGGATGCACTAAAGGCAGTTCTCAGGGGAAGTTTTATATCCCTGAGTGCATACTTAATTAAAGCAGAGAGAAGGGAGGTCAATGAATTGGACATGCAATTGAAAAAGCTAGAAAAAGAACAAATTGAAAATCCCCAATTTAGTACTAAATTAGAAATATTGAAAACCAAAGGTGAGATTAATAAAATTGAAATTAAGAAAACCATTGAATTAATAAATAAAACTAAGAGCTGGTTTTATGAAAAAAATCAACAAAATTGATAGACCCTTAGTCAATATGAAAAAAAAAGAAAGAAGAAAACCAAATTATGAGTATCAAAAATAAAAAGGGTGAATCTACCTCCAATGAAGAGGAAATCAAAAAAAAAGAGGAATTATTTTTCCCAATTGTATGCACATAAATATGACAATCTTAGTGAAATGGATGAATATTTACAAAATCACAAATTGCCCAGATTAACTGAAGAGGAAATGAATTACGTAAATAACCCCATCTCAGAAAGAACAATTGATTCCAATACTCTACAAACTATTCGGGAAAATTAGTGAAGAAGGAGTCTTACCAAACTCTTTCTATGACACAAATATGGTACTGATTCCTAAATCAGGAAGAGATAAAACAGAGAAAGAAAATTATAGACCAATCTCCCTCATGAATTTAGACGCAAAAATTCTAAATAAAATATTAGCCAAAAGACTCCAACAACTTATCACAAAAATAATACACCCTGATCAGGTAGGATTCATTCCAGGAATGCAAGGATGGTTTAATATTAGGAAAACCATCAATATAATTGAGCATATCAACAACAAAACTAGCAAAAACCACATGATCATCTCAATAGATGCAGAAAAGGCTTTTGACAAAGTACAACATCCATTCCTATTAAAAACACTAGAAAGTATAGGAATAAATGGAGCCTTCCTTAAAATAGTTGCTAGCATCTATCTAAAACCATCAGCAAGTATTATATGCAATGGGGATAAAGTAGAAGCCTTTCCAATAAGATCAGGAGTGAAACAAGGGTGTCCACTATCACCCCTCTTATTCAATCTGGTACTAGAAACGTTAGCAGTAGCAATTAGAGAAGAAAAAGAAATCAAAGGAATCAAATTAGGCAAAGAAGTGACCAAGCTGTCACTCTTTGCAGATGATATGATGATATACTTAGAGAATCCTAGAGAATCAAGTAAAAAACTACTTGAGACAATAAATAAATTTGGCAAAGTTGCAGGATATAAAATAAACCCACATAAATCCTCAGCATTCCTGTACATCTCTAATAAAACTCAACAGCAAGAGATAGAAAGAGAAATCCCATTTAAAGTCACTGTAGACATTATAAAATATTTGGAAATCTACTTGCCAAAACAAACCCAGAATCTATATGATCACAACTACAAAACACTTCTCACACAAATAAAAACAGATCTAAATAGTTGGAAAAATATCAATTGCTCGTGGCTGGGTCAAGCTAATATAATAAAAATGACAATTTTACCCAAACTAAATTATATATTTATTGCCATTCCAATCAATTTACCAAAAAACTACTTTGTAGAGTTAGACAAAATAATAACAAAATTTATTTGGAAAAACAAATGGTCTAGAATATCAAGGGAATTAATGAAAAGAAATGCTAGGGAAGGTGGACTAGCTATGCCAGATCTTAATCTGTATTATACAGCAGCAGTCATCAAAACTGCTTGGTACTGGCAGAGGTGTAGAGTAGTGGATCAATGGAATAGATTAGGTGCAGGAGACCCAGCAGTTAATGAATATAGCAATCTATTGTTCGATAAACCCAAAGACCCCAGTTTTTGGGATAAGAATGCACTATTTGACAAAAACTGCTGGGAAAACTGGAATACAGTATGGCAGAAACTGGGTATAGATCACTATCTAACACCATATACCAAAATTAAGTCTAAATGGGTGCATGATCTAGGTGTAAAGGATGATACTGTAAGCAATTTGGGAAAGCAAGGAATAGTTTACCTGACAGATCTGTGGAGAGGGGAAGATTTTAGGACCAAACAAGAATTAGAGAGCATTATAAAATGCAAAATGGATAATTTTGATTACATTAAATTGAAAAGCTTCTGCACAAACAAAGCCAATGTAACCGAGATCAAGAGGGAGGTGGGAAATTGGGAAAGAATTTTTACAAGTTGTGTCTCTGATAAAGGACTCATTTCTAAAATTTATAGAGAATTGAGCCAAATCTATATGAATACAAGTCATTCCCCAATTGAGAAATGGTCAAAGGATATGAATAGGAAGTTTTCAGAGAAAGAAATTAAAGATATCTATGAGCATATAAAGAAATGCTCTAAATCACTCTTAATTAGAGAAATGCAAATCAAAACAACTCTGAGATACCACATCTCTCCAGTCAGATTGGCTAAGATGACATACCAAGAAAGTGACAAATGCTGGAGAGGATGTGGGCAAATTGGAACGCTAATACATTGCTGGTGGAGTAGTGAACTTATCCAACCATTCTGGAGAGCAATCTGGAATTATGCCCAAAGGATTATAAATAATTTCATACCCTTTGTCACAACAATACCAATTCTAGGGTTATATCCCAAAGAGATCATAGTAGTGGGAGGAAGAACCATATGTACAAAAATATTTTTAGCAGCCCTTTTTGTGGTTGCAAAGAATTGGAAACTAAAGGGGTGCCCATCAATTGGGGAATGGCTAAACAAGTTGTGGTATATGAATGTAATGGAATTTTATTGTGCTATAAGAAACGAGGAGGTGACGGATTTCATAATTACCTGGAGAGACTTATACAAACTGATGCTGAGCGAGAAGAGTAGAATCAGAAGAAATTTGTATACAATCACAGACATACCATATCTGTGACAACCAACTATGACAGACTGGATTCTTTTCTGCAATGCAGTGATATAAGTTAATCCCGAATGACTCAAGAAAGTGAGAAATGTGCCATCCAGAGATATAACTAGAAACAACTGAGCCTGAATCCTAATGGAAGCAAACTAAATGATCTTGTTCTTCTCATTGGTTTTACTTCTTCCTTACCATCTTTCATCCCACCTAGTACAATATGCCTTTGTAATTGGAATAATGTTTAATATGAATGCATTTGCAGACCCTATACTGTACTATATGCTGTCATGAGGGGAGGGGGAGGGAAGTAAAGGAAATTTGAAAATCAAGGAACTATGGAATTGAATCTTGTTAACTGAAACTAAACTAATAAATTAATTAAAAAAAAAAAAGAAAGCCCTCTATTTCATTTAAAGTCAATATTTTCCCCTGAAGCATTATATTTCATTTTGCTGGGTAGGTGATTCTTGGCTTTGATCCTATCTCCTTTGACCTCCAGAATATTGTATTTCAAGCCCTGTGATCCCTTAATGTAGAAGCTGCCAGATCTTGTATTATCCTGATTGTGTTTCCATAATACTCAAATTGTTTCTTCCTGGCTGCTTGTAATATTTTCTCCTTGATCTGGTAATTCTTGAATTTTGCTATAAGATTCCTAGGAGTTTTCATTTTGGGGATCTCTTTCAAGAGGTGAATTATTTCAATTTCCGTTTTGCCCTCTAGTTCTAGGATATCAGGGCAATCTTCCTTGTGAATTTCTTTAAGGATGATTTCTAGGCTCTTATTTTGATCATGGCTTTCAGGTAGTCTAATAACTTTTAAATTATCTCTCCTGGATCTATTTCCCAGGTCAGTGCTTTTTCCGATGAGATATTTCACATTGTCTTCTATTTTTTTTCATTTGTTTGGCTCTGTTTTATAATACCTTGATTTCTCATAAAGTCATTACTTCCATTTGCTCCAATCCAATTTAGAAGGAATTATTCTCTTCAGTGAGTTTTTGAAATTCCTTTTACCTTCTGGGCAATTTAGCTTTTTAGGGCATTCTTCTCCTCATTGGCTTTTTGGGCCTCTTTTGCCGTGTCTTTCTATTTTTAAGGTGTTATTTTCTTCAGTATTTTTGTGATCTTCTTTAGAAGGCTATTGACTCACTTTTCAGGATTTTCTTGCATCATTCTCATTTCTTTTCCCACTTTTATCCTTCAATTTTCTTACTTGATTTTCAAAATTCTTTTTGAGCTCCTCCATGGCCTGTAAGCAATTCGTAGTTTTCTTATAAACTTTTGGTGCAGGAGTTTTGCCTTTGTTGACTTCTTTTGGTTCCATGTTTTGATCCTTTTTGTCCCCAAAAAGGCTTCCATGGTCTAATTGTGCTTCATCTGCTTGCTCACCTTGACAGCCAATTACTTGACTTTTAAGCTCTTTGCCATGGTAAAACTCTGCTTCCAGAGTGGAGAGAGCTGTGTCCCAAATCACTGCGGTTTTCACAAATGTAGTCAGAAGTCTGAGGAGGGTGCCCTCTCTACAGCCACCACAAGTTCTGCAACACTGTCGTTTCTCACCCCAGGACCATCACCCAAGACTGCAACCCAGATCCAAGCAGGTCAAAGCAAGAACCATTACTCTCTGAATGATCCCTTGGTCCCCCTATGATCTGCAGGCTAGGAGCTCTGGAGGCAGTCATGTTGCAGCAGCTATAACAAACAAGCCTCTGCTGTCTCTCACCCCCAAGGTCAGAGCTGAACTGCACTTTTCTGTCACACAGTTCCAACAGAATTCTCCAATGACATTTTACTTTCTCTTTGGTATGGATTGAGAAGTCTGCAGCTACTGGTGATTCACTTTCCTGAAGTCTGCTCTTGCCAGTCTGGAGCACTGGTCAGGGCCACATTGGGCTTGGGGAAGGTCACGTGGGACTGCACTCGGCTCCCAGATCAGTACAATAAACCCTTACTGTTGGCCTGCCAGGCTGCCTTCAGCAGGAGATTTGTTTCTCTCTGGCACTTTGTGGGTTCTGTAGCTCTAAAATTTGTTTAGAGTCATATTTTACAGGTATTAGAGGTAGTTGTGGTGGGAGCTCATGTAATTTCTTGCTTCTGCTCTACCATCCTGGCTCTGCCCCCTAAAGCAACATTTTCTAATCAGAGTCCATAAGTGCTTATATTCTTTTATTTTTTTTTATTTTGAATAGTTCTCAAATGTCAAATGAAGTCTTATTGTTCAAAATTTTACATAGAATGTGGCAAAGTAGTATATGCTTATTTAAAGTAATTTTATTTGGCAGTATTTCAGCACGAAAATTTGGATAAAGAATTTAAGAAGATAGTTGATTCACATCATGTTAGTTCCTAAAATTATAGGGAAAAAAGCCAACCTTTTCCACAACATGGTCTTGGTAATAATATGAGGTCTTTTGCATTCAAAAAATTAGTGCAGTACATGACAAATAGCCTCTTTTCTCATTTGCCCTTTTCCAAGGCAAAAGGATAGTTTCTGCAATTTGTTGTTGAAACAGTGTCCTTCATTCAGGTTCACCAGAACATTAATGTAGTTTCTTCTATTTTCTATTAGTATATAGACCCTTGGCAGCCTATCTAGCCTCATGATTTTACCCAAATGAAGCAGGTGCTGCTCCAGATAGGGGTCCTTTCTTCTGGGCACACCCTTATCTATCATTGGATAGCGGGATTGGATAACTCCATCCCATATTCACATAGTTTGGTATTTGCTGAAATCACGACTTTAAGGAATTCTTCTCTCCTCTGAAGTCTTCACAGTTTTATTTTGAAAGGAGCCTTGTAGCAATAAACACTCTTTTTGGAGACTAAGCAGAGTAATCTGGCACTTGAATATGTTTAGGTAGTAACTCAGGTGAAGTTCATTTAGTTTTTTTTTTTTCTCTCATCTTTGGGGGAGGCAAGTAGTAAAACTTTTGTCAGAACCCATTTTAGACAAGAAAATGGGCAGGTAATATTTTATTTGTTCAGTCAGTCAAAAAGCATTTAAGTGGCTACTTACAAGGTGCCAGGCAATGCCCTAAGCTCCGAGAAGATAATCAACAATCATTGATTAAGTGCTATCTTTTGGTGTGTACAAATATATAGAAAAAATATGCACTCCTTCCAAAATAGCATACATCCTAATGGGGAAGGTAACATGCAAATAACTAGGTACAATAGAAGATTCCATTGTAGATGGGAGAGAATCTCAGAGCATAAGCTATTAGGAGCTGGGGGGACCCAGAAACTCCTGCAGAAGGTGAAAGTACTGCACAGTAAGACCAGCAATACTATATATATATATATATATATATATATATATATATATATATATATATATATATATATATATACACACACATATATACACAGATATATACATACATAAGTATGTATGTATGCATGTATGTATATTTAAGGGAAGTGTTGTTTCATCCAGTTCCCTAAACTTATTTTACACCTAGATGACATGAAGAGTCATAGTTAAAATGTTTTGAGAAGCCTAATAAAGGGATAACTTTCCTTTAATTCGCCATTTTATAAACTATAAATTTAGGCCTTAAGTTAAGGTTTTGATCTTTTTACATTCTTGTTACAAACATAGGTCTCAAGTTAGATCAGCATTGGAACTGATGAACTAAGCTGTCTTTATATGTGTGTGTGTGTGTGTGTGTGTGTGTGTGTGTGTGTATACACACACATACCGATAGATAGATAAATATAGATACACAGTTATTATAGAAAAGTTCTTTGTGGCTAAACTTCTTGAGAAGGTCATCTACATTAGGTGCCTCCATTTTCTCTCTTTTCACTTTCTTCTTAACCCCTTACAATTTGACTTCCCACATTATTATTCCTCTGTAATTGCTCTCTTCAAACTTATCAGTGATCTTTTAATTGCCAGAACCAATGACTTTTTGCCATCTTTATTCTCTCTCTGTGAGCTGTGCAGCTTCTGAAATCTTCTTATCCTTGCAACTTTTTTCTCTCTAGGTTTTTGGGTTTCCACTCTCTCGGTTCTCCTCCTTCCTATATGATTGTTCCTCCTCAGTCTCCTTTGCTCGATTTTCTTCTGGGTCACATTCTAACCATTGATGTCCGTCAGGGTTTGTTCTTGAGCTTTATTTTCTTCTCCCTCTATACTACTTTGTGATCTCATCAAGTACTATGGACTCAGTTATCATCTCCATGCTAATGATTCTCAGATGTACCTATCTTCTCCTACCCTCTCTGCCGAACTCTAGTCTTTCATCTCCAGCTCCCTTTCAGACATCTTGAACTAGATGTCCGGCAGACATTTTAACTCAACACATTCAAGGCTGAACTCATTATTTTCCCCAAACCTCTCCATCTCCAAACTTCCCGATTTCTATCAATAGCACCACCATCCTCTTAGTCCCTCTTGAAACCTAGTCCCTCAGACATGAAACCTAGATGTTGTCTTCCACTCCTGTCTTCTGCTTGTCACACTTAATCTGTTGCCAAGATTGGTGTGTTTCAACTTTGCAGTATTTCTTGAATGTGCCCCTTTCTGATACTGCTACCACCTGGTACAGATCCTAATCACCTCATGCTTGGACTAGTACAAGTATCTACTGGTGGGTCTTCCTGCATTAGGTCCTTCTCCTCTCTAACCCATCCTCTATTCAACTGCCAAGATGATTTTCTTCAAGTACAGGCACGACTGTATCACCCACCCCATCCTGTAATAAAAAGCCTCTAGTGGTTCCATATCACTTCCAGGATCAAGTACAAAATCTTCTGTTTGGCTTTCAAAGTCTTTCATAACCTAAGCCCTTCCTTCCTACCTCACTTCTTACTTCTTATTCCCTGATACTTTGATCCAATGACAGTGACCTTGTTGGTACATGAAAAAGATACTCTATCTCAGCTTTTTCACTTATAATCTGTATGACCTTAGGTTATTGCATAATATCTAGTAGCCTGTTTTCTCATCCATAAAATAAGGAGGCATGATGTCCAGCTCTAAATCTGTGATCCAATAATGATTTCTGAGGTCAAGTCTTCAAATTTTCTTTGGCTATTATCATCTTTCAAAACCATCAGTTTGACATATTGGCTCATTCCATTCTTCCCATTTAATTATATTGCTTATCACCACACAACTTTTAGTAAATAATCTCCTGAGTATATGTTAAGCCACCCAGAGTGATAAAGGGGTTTTTAGTAATAGTTGTCTAGGAATGAAGGTACATTTTTAATAAGTAGATTATTAAGATGCAAATTCTACTTTTTGTTCTTATAAATGATTTATGATGAACTCCAAACATCAACAAAATTAAATATACTTGTTGAGTGTCTATTCATGAACAAATGAATTTGAGCATATAAAATGTCCATAACAACCCATCAATTATTTTCCTTTGTGTCTTCTTTGTCAGAATATTTTTTTGTATTCATCCCTATATACATCAGGATACATTATTTCTTTAACATAATCATAGTCATTATAAGCTCTATTTTTCTGGTTCTACTTTCTTTGTTTAGTTTTATTTAAAATAGGTCCTTCCATATTCCTTTATGTTCTTCATACTTATTATGTTAATCATCCTATCACATTTCTTCATTACATTAATGTAACATAATTATTTCACCTATTCCGTGTTTTCTTGTCATAAAAATAATACTTTTTTATGAATATCCTTAAACATATAGCATTCCTCTACCTTGCCTGCTCCTTTTTTTTGATAATGTCCTTGTCTATGCCTCTTAAAATTCTTCCAACTTTCAAAGCATGATACAGATGCCTCTCCCTCTGCCAAACTTTCCATGATTCTTCCAATTATTAGTGAGCTCTCTCCTCAAATTACCTTTTATTTATTAATGGATTTACACATTGTATCCTCACAATAAAAGAGAAAGTGGGGGTCTAATTGCTTTATGCTCTTATACTCTCTTTGACACGCTTCAATGTACTATTCTAGGTGCCTGGTAACTTTTTATTTGATTGAATTGAATTAACTCTCAGGGTAAATTCATAATAATCAATAATTAAAAAAACAAAACATTTAGTAAGTATCTACCATGTACCAGGAACTATGTTAAGTGCTGATGATACAGAAAGAGGTAAAAGACAGTCCCTGCCCTCAAGGAGCTCACAACTTAATGGGGGAGGCAACATGCAAAAAACATATATTCAAACAAGTTCCATAGAGGTTATAGGGGGAAAATAGGAAATATTCAACCGGGGGAAGGTACTTTAGTATTAAAAGGGGTTGGGAAAGGCTTCCTGCAAAAGGTGAGATTTTAGTAGGGGCTTAAATGAAACCAGGGCCATCAGTTTGTGGAGCTGAAGAGGGAGTTTCAGGAATGGAAGACAGTCAGAGAAAAATGTCCAGAGCTTAGAAGAGTGTGTCTGTCATTCATGCAACAGCTAGGAGGCCATTGTCACTGGATAAAAGAGTACATGGTTAGTCAGAGTAAAGTGTACAAAGTCTGGGAAGGTAAGAGGGTGCTAGGCTCTGAATGCCAGGCATAGTGCTTTGTATTTGTCCCTGGAGGTGATAGGGAGTCACTGGAATTGTGTGTATGCGTGTGTGGGACCCCATTTGGTGTTTTCTTAGAAAAAGTATGGGAGTGGTTTGCCATTTCGTTCCCTAACTTATTTTACAGATGAGTGATTTGCTCAGGGTCTCCTAGTTAATAAGTATTTGAGCCTGGATGAACTCAGGTCTTCCTGTTTCTAGGTCTAGCATGTGCCACCTAGCTACCTAAGTGTGCATGTTCATACATACATAAATGTATACATATACACACACATATATCTATATCTATATCTAGTATATACTTCTGTGTGCACATGTCTCCATGGACAGAATGTTCTGGCCTTGAGCTCAAGCATGTTACATTATTTTATTTGTATCACCAGCACCTAATGCAATGCTTGACACAAAGTAGATACTTAGTGAAAGCTTGTTAATTGATTAATCTATGTGCCCCACAATTTATTGATCTGTTTCCTGCTGGTATTTTAAATTTATTACTTTTTGTTTATTATTTATTTTACTTATTTATATTTATTAGTTATTTATAATTTATATATTTATATATTATATACAATACACATAACAATATATACAATCTATATATAATTATATATAATATATTTGTATAACTTTTATTTATTTAAAATATGTGCTGTTTTTTTATACCTTTTCAGTTTTGATTTGTCTTCTTTAAATTTCTTTGTTTGTATTTATTATTCAGTGATTACCTTTTCTTTTTCTTGCTTTTTTAATGATGTTTCAGTAAATGACTGAAGAACTTTTATCCTGGGATATTTCTTATTGCAGATTTTTGAAAATTATGTTTGAGTCTGATTTCCTTATCTGTGACATAGGATATGTGTTATTTTCCTTCTTTTTGTTTTTGGGGTTTATAGAGGAGAGCTAAAGATTTTTTTTATGCTATTATTCATGTAGGACTCTGCCTCTGGATCTCTTTATTGTTTACTTTTCCGCTCTGCCTTTTATTCCATTCATCTTATTTCCTTCTTCTAAGAACAATTGTTTTGCTTTTTTTGTAGCCTCCAGACTTCCTTGTAGTGGATGCCCTTCTGTCATTTTTTGTCTCTTTTACACAGCCTTGTCTTCTAGTTTAGAAAGTAGAGGTGGCTTTTTCTGTCAGCAAGAAGTCAGGTGGTTGATGCCTTAGAGCAGCCAAGTTGAATGCAGCAGTGGTGGCCACTGATGAGGCAGAATGCTGGGAATGACTACATTCTTGAATGTTAACAACTGGACAGTGAGATAGTTTAAAAAGACACTGGGTAGGGGAGGCTAGGTGGCGCAGTGAATAGAGCGCCGGCCCTGGAGTCAGAAGGACCTTAGTTCGGAGCCGGCCTCCGACACTTAATCCACACAAACAAAAACCTAGCCATGTAACCTTGGGCAAGTTACTTAGCCCCAATTGCCTTAAAGGGGCAGCTAGGTAGCGCAGTGAGTAAGAGTGCCGACCTCGGAGTTGGGATGACCCGAGATCAGATCCGGCCTCAGAAAATGAGCACCCATGCATAAATAATGACTAGCCATGTAACCTTGAGCAAGTTATTTAACCCCAATTGCTTAAAAAAAAAAAAAAGACACTGGGTTTGGTGTCAGAAGACCTGCATTTGAATACTAGCTTTCTAGGAACATTTCCAGAAAAGCTGGCTCCCTTGTTTTGTTTTTCTTACCAAGTATTTTTCATATGATACTTTGGCCGCTTCAGATACATCTATCCATTGACTGATTGAAGAGCACATTCATTAATTCATTCAACAACTAATGATTATGTATATTTAAATTTTATAATAATTCCTTCCTTTCAAAAATATGTTTTGCCTGAGGTCACAGTATAAATAAGGGATTTAGAAGTTATTTTCATTCCTTTGAAACAAGACTACATGTTAATATAATTTTCATTGCCTCTGCTTGAAATCCAAATCAAATGATTTCATTTGAATAAGCATTTATTTTGATCAAAATAACTATGAAATGTGGTTAAAAATAAAGTTGAAAATTATAATTTAAGTATTGAGTTAAGAGTGACCTAAATATACTCCCTGATATTTAGGATGAGCTTTTCTCAAAATGCTTAAAAACAACACACACACAAACAAATACACACTCACAAAGTTCATCTACAGTGTGTTCCATTTATGGAAAAATCTCTTGTTGTTCCTCTCTAATAACATTTTTGTTTGTTTGTTTGTTTTTGTTTTTGTTTTTTTTTTAATTAAACAAATGCTTTATTAACTTCTGGTTTACATCATTCATTTCCACCAGATTATGAGTTACATTTTCCCCCCATTTTTCCCTACCCACCACCCCAGAATAGCAGTCCCACTAGATATCCCCTTATCCAATCTGCTCTCTCCCATATCTTCTCCCATATCCCCTTCGACTTTGCCATTAGGGCAAGGTGAATCTCTGAGCCCCAATGCCTGGACATCTTATGAAACATTTAATTTTAAAACTTCAATTTCCAGATCCATTCCCTTCCTCCCTTGTCACCCACTCCTTCTGAGAAGATGAGCAATTCAGTATGTATTGTACATGCATAGCTCTGCAAAACATTACCATAGTAGAAATATTGTAAAAGACTGCTTATATTTCCCTCCCACCCATCTCACCTCCCACCTAGTCCATTCCCTACTTTGATCCTGTCCCTCTTTGATAGTGGGTACTTACAACATCCCCTCCCCCCAGAATGCCCTCCCCTCCATCATCCCCCTCTCATCCCCCTTTCCTCTACTCAGGAGAGTGAGTGAGGGTAAGATATTCCATTTAGTATGTATGTGATTCTCTCCTTGAGCCAACTTCAATGAGAATATGCTTTTGCCTTTTTGCCTTCCTGTTCTTCCCTTCCCCTGCAACTACTTCCCCTTGCCTCTTCTACATGAGATAGTTTACCCTACCCTGTCTCTCTCCATCTCCTCTTGCCACTTTCCTCTCTCACCTCTTGACTTCACCCCTTAAGAATCATCCATTCCTTGGGGCGGCTAGGTGGCGCAGCGAGCAGAGAGACAGCCCCGGAGCCAGAAGGACCCGAGCTCGGATCTGGCCCCAGACACCCAACACACAAACAAAAACCCAGCCATGTGAACCTGGGCAAGTCACCCAACCCCAATTGCCCTCAAAAAAAAAAATAATCATCCCTTCCCATCAAATTCAACCTGTGCCCTCTATCCATGTATACCTGTGAACATATGCCATGTACCCTTCTTCAATTATTTTCATAATGAGAAAGGTTTCATCAAACACAGTTATTGTTTTTCCATGTAGGACTGTAAATAGTCCAACTTTGATAAGTTCCTTTTGATTTCTTTTCCTTGATTACCTTCTCAAGCATCTCTTGCTTCTTGTGTCTGAATGTCAAATTTTCTATTCAACTCTGTTTTTTTCCTCAAGAATGCTTGAAAGTCCTCTATTCCACTGAATAACCATATTTTCCCCTGAAACAAGATATTCAGTTTTGCTGGGTAGGTGACCCTTGGCTTCAATCCCAGTTCTTTTGTCCTCTGGAATATCATATTACATGCTCTTCGATCCCTCAGTGTAGAAGCTGCCAGGTCCTGGGCTATTCTGATTGTGTTTCCACAATATTGAAATTGTTTCTTCCTGGCTCCCTTGATCTGGGAGTTCTGGAGCCTGGCTATAATATTTTTTTTTTTTTAAAGCAATTGGGGTTAAGTAACTTGCTCAAGGTTACACGGCTAGTCATTATTTATGCGTGGGTGCTCATTTTCTGAGGCCGGATCTGATCTCGGGTCATCCAAACTCGAGGCCAGCGCTCTTACTCACTGCGCCACCTAGCCGCCCCAAGCCTGGCTATAATATTACTAGGAGTTTTCTTTTTGGGATCTTTTTCAGGAGGTGATTGGTGGATTCTTTCAACCTCTATTTTGCCCTCTGGATCTAAAGCATCAGGGCAATTTTCCTTGAGAATTTCTTGAAGGGTGATTTCTAGGTTCTTTCTTTGATCATGGCTTTCAGGTAGTCCAATAATTTTTAAATTGTCTCTCCTGGATCTATTTTCCAGGTCAGTGGTTTTTCCCATGAGATATTTCACATTGCCTTCTATTCTTTCATTTGTTTGGATCTGTTTAATAGTATCTTGATTTCTCATAAAGTCACTAGCTTCCATTTGCTCCAGTCTAACTCTGAAGGAGTGAATCTCCTCAGTGAGCTTTTGAGATTCTTTTTCCATCTGGCAAATTCTACTTTTTAAGGCATTCTTCTCCTCATTGCCTTTCTGAGCCTCTTTTGACATTTGAATTATTCTGTTTTTTAAGGTGTTATTTTCCTCAGTCAGGCTGTTGACTGTCATTTCATACTTTTCTTGCATCTTTTTCATTTCTCTTCCCAAATTTCCCCTCACTTCTCTTATCTGCTTCTTAAGGTCCTCTATGGCCTGTAGCCAGCTTGTATTTTCATTTGGGGCTTTTGGTGCAGGAGTTCTGACCTCACAGTCCTCCTCCATGCTTTGAGCCTCTTTGCCCCTAAAAATAGGCCTCTTTTGCCATTTGAATTTTTCTATTTTTTAAGGTGTTATTATTTTCTTCAGTAGTTTTTTGGTCTCCTTTAGCAGGCTGTTGACTTGCTTTTCATGATTTTCTTCCATCATTCTCATTTTTCTTTCCAAATTTTCTTCTACTTCTCTTACTTGATTTTCAAAATCCTTCTTGAGCTATTCTATGGCCTGTAACAAATATATATTATTTCTTGGAGGCTTTTGATGCAGGAGTTTTGCCTATGTTGTCTTCTTCTGGTTCCATGTTTTGATCCTGTTTGTCCCCCCAAAATATTTTATGATCTGATTGCACTCCCTGTGTTTGCTTATCTTGCCAGCCAGTTACTTGATTTTTGAGCTCTCTGCCGCAGTAGAAATCTGCTTCCATAGTAGAGAGAGCTGCGTCCATAATTTCTGGGGGTTTTGCAGCTGTTGTCAGAGCTACAAAGAGGACTCTCACTCTACAGCTACCACAAGCTCTGGCACTCTAGTGTTCCTAACCCCAGGACCACTACACAAGACTGTGACCCAGATCCAAGCAGGTCAACACAAGAGTGATTATGTTCTGAATGGTCACTTTTCCCCCTACAGTCTGCAGGCCAGGAGCTCTGGAGGTAAACACGGGTCAGCAGCTGCAACCTCTCTCTCCCCATGGCCAAGGGCATCACCATGTTCTTCTCTCACCAAGTTCCAACAGAGTTCCCTTATGACCTTTTACTTTCCCTTTGGTATTTGTTGGTTGAGAAGTCTGTAAAACACCACAGGTGCCAGGGATTCACTCTCCTGAAGTTTGCTCCTGCTGGTGTGGTCTAGAAATCACCCTTCAAGAAATTCATAAATAAAATTGCCCTGATGTTGAAAGAATCCGCTGATCACCTCCTGAACAAGATCATAAAAAGAATATTCCTAGGAATATTTTAGCCAGGTTCCAGAATTCCCAGATCAAAGAGAGACTATTACAGGCAGCCAGGAAGAAACCATTTCAATATTGGGGAAACACAATCAAAATAGCACAGGATCTGGCAGCTTCTACCCTGAGGGATTGAAGGGCATGGAATGTGATATTCTGGAGGGCAAAGGACCTGGGATTAAAATGAAGAATCACCTACCCAGCAAAACTGAGTACCGTGTTTCAGGGGAAAATATGGTCATTCAGTGTTATAGAGGACTTTCAAGCAGTCTTGAGGAAAAAAATGAGAGTTGAATAGAAAATTTGACATTCAGACACAAGAAGCAAGAGATGCTTTAGAAGGTAAACAGGAAAAAGAAATCAAAAGGAACTTATCAAAGTCAAACAATTTATATTCCTACTGGGAAAAAAAGAAAACTGTATCTGATGAAACTTTTCTCAGTATGAAAATACTTGAAAAAGGGTATATGGGCATATGAATACATATGTGAATGTGTGTATATATGTTTTCAAGTATACATAGATATAGGGCACAGGTTGAATTTAATAGGAAGGGATGATACTTAAAAGGTGAAATTAAGAAGTGAGAAAGGAATATAATTAGAGGTATTGGGGAGAGACAGAATGGGGTAAACTATCCCATATAGAAGAAGCAAGGGAAAATGGTTACAAGGGAGGGGAAGAACAGTAAGGCAAAAAGGCAAAATCTTATTCTCATTGAATTTGGATCAGGGAGAGAATATCATACATACTAAATAAGCTTTCTTACCATACTGGAGAGTAGGGGAGTAGGGTATGAGAGGGGCGACAATGGAAGGGAGGGTAGCCTGGGGGGTGGGGATTTGGATGTACCCACTTTTGAAAAGGGACAGGACCAAAGTGGGGAGTGGACCAGGTGGGAGGTGGGATAGGACGAAGGGAAATATAGTCAGTCTTTTACAATATATCTACTATGTTTTGCATAGCTATACATGTACAGTATATACTGAGTTGCTTATCTTCCTTTTAAAATCAAAGTTTTTAAAATATATAAATACTATGATTACTACTATTTTACATGTAATTGGGAGATAAGATGTGCAGGCATTGGGGCATGGGGATTCACCTTGCCCTACTGGAAAAGTCGAAGGGGGTATGGGAGAAGAGATGGGGGATAGCAGATTGGATGAGGGGATATCCTGTGGGATTGCTATTCTGCAGTGGTGGGTAGGGGAAAATGGGGGAAAATATTGTAACTCAAAATCTAACAGAAATGAATGATGTAAACCAGAAGTTAATAAAGCATTTGAAAAAAAGAAAAAGAAAATATTTCAATGTTCTTTTCTTTCTTTTGTTCTTTATTTTTACCTCAGCAATGTCTTTCCACTAATTATAACCAGAAAAAAGAAACCTTCTACAAATAAACATAGTGAAGCAAAATTAACCAATACCATATACATATCCTGAAATATATATCTCCTTACCATGGACAGGATTTGGGTGTCATGCTTTCTTTTAGATTTTCTAGAGGCATGAATGGTTACTATTTTGATTAGAGTTCTTAAGTATTTGACAGCCATTTTTATTCACAATATTGTTGCCATTATACAAATTGTCCTACTCATTCTGCTCATTTTACTCTGAGTTGGTTCCTACTTCCCAATATTCTCTGAAATTGTCATTGCTTTTTGTCATTTCTTTTAGTTTAGTTTTTTTTATTTATTTTTGTGTTTGTATTTCAAAGTTCTTACTTTGCTCTGTTGCTTTCACTACAATGCTTTTAAATCCTTTAATCCATTAAAGACCCATTTTGCCTGTAGGATAATATTGAGGTTTTCAGCAAAAGTTATTTTTCTTTGGAATTATAGATCCTTTTGCTTTTGGAAGTAATGAATTTTAAAATCTCTTCACTTTTATGGTAGAAGCTACCAGGTCTTTTGTCATCCTGACTGTAGTTCTTTGGTACTTGAACTTTTTGGATGTTTGTAGTATTTTTTGTTTTTCTTCAAGCTCTGGATTTTCGCTATGATCTTAATGAGGTTTTTTTCCTTTTATATTTACATTCAGGAAGTACTCTGCTGACTGCCTTTGCTTTACTCTCTGATTCCAATATATCCCTGTGTTTTCCATTCATGATTTTTTTTTCTTGAAATATACTGTCTTTATTGTTGTTGTTTTAATTATAGTTCTCAAGGAGTCTAATCATTCTTAAGTTTTCTCTCCTTGACCTGATTGACAGGTTGTTTTTATTATTGTTTTCATAAGATCATATTATTTTCAATCTTTTAATTTTGCTCTAATATTTCTCACTGTCTAATAAAGATAATAATTTCTATTTGATCCAATCTGATTTTTAGGGGGCCCATTACTTGGGAGAGGTTAACTTCTTTTTGTTCTAAGCTATTTAATTTCCTGATATTTTTCTTTCATATAAATATAGATGTATATATGTGTATATGTATATATACATATACACATTATATATAATCTCATTTCATTTCTTCTAGTAATTCAAGGAGTCCTTATAGATTTTATGTGTATATGTATATCTATATCTATATATATATACACACATATATGTACACATATATAATATATACTCACATATATGTATGTATGTGTATATACATATACCTACATACCTATATATGTATATGTGTGTATGTGTGTGTTCTTTGAATCTCTGCTTAGAGTTATGAAATTACTACTCTTTCCTTCTAGCTTGTATTCTTGACTATTTTAGGATTTAATATAATTCTTTCTTTCTAAAAGTCCGTTTCTTCTTTGGTTTACTCATCTGCCTAGCTTTAGCTCCTGTATAAGAACTAGCTTCTTGGTATAAGAACCAGTTCGTGGTAGAACCAGGGAACTGTATTTTGTTCAAATTTTTAAGTTGTCTAGTCAGTCCTCTGTGTTCTCTGCCTGGATTACCCAGAATTTTTTCTCTGACCTCCATCTTCCAGAATTAGCTGTGACCATCCCCCTCAATCTTTGAAAATTAAAGTGGTGGATCTTCAGGACCCTCAGTGGTATCATCTATCTATCTATCTATCTATCTATCTATCTATCTATCTATCTATCCACCTATTTGTCTACCTCTGTTTGTCTAAAATGTCTATCTAATATAAGAATTATATTAATTTAAATATTATGTTAGACAGATATATTCCTTAAAGAGTTCAAGTAGCTTCCATAGAAGTCCAAATTAGGACTAGGCCATAACTTAGATCCTGAATCCATTTGTTTTTACCTAAGATTGTACATTTTAATAAGAATACATCTTTTTAAATATTTCCACACATACCTCCATAAGCTCAGTGCATTTGAATCTTATGAGGAGGGTATAGTGTATTTCACATGAACAGTAACTAAAAAAGATAAAAATAAAAATAAAAGATAAAAAAATAAAAAAGATAAAAGATAAAAAAGATTAAAAAAATAAAATATTTGTCTAGGGTTAAACAAATAATTTTTGGAGTCTTAAGTTTCCTTTACTACAACTAAACTAGAGTTTCTCAAATGATACTATAGGAAGAAAGACTAGCTCTAGCCTTAAAACACTGATTGACTTACTGATTGTATTTTCATTATTGTCCCAGTTCACATGAATGCTTCTTGTTTTATAGCTTCTCCTGGTTTACAATCCAAGGTTCTAGAGGTCATTTTTGATGAAAGAATCTTTGAACATCCATTATCAGCAGACACTGAAAAGATTAAAACTGTCATTTCCAGAAGTACACATTGACAGAAAACTGCTACTTTTTGAGTCTAATTTTGTTTTGAGAAAGTATTTAATACAGCACTGTCCATCATGTGGTTATAGAAGGCCTAAATATGGAAGATAATTTGAAAGCACTCAGTGTCAATGTTATGTCACCTACCAATTACTGTATATTGAAGGCAAACTGAATGGCATATGCTTTTACCACAGATATTCAGTATAGAAATTCACTTCAGATGGAGACTTTTCTTCAACATATATTCCTCTTATTGTTCCCAATTCTGTAGCAGAAAGCAATTGTGATTTTTGTAATAACGTAAAAAATTCTTTTGTAGATCTCTGCCAAATACTGAAGCTATTTTCCAATGTATAATTCTCTTCTTAAACATTTAATTTAAAAACATAACAAAGCCCTGCCATGTTGGATCTACATAAATCAATCTACATTCCATTCTTATTATACATGTATAATATGTGTTAAATTATATAATAAGAATGGAAACTTCACCAAATATCGATTTAGTCAGTTTCATTAATTTTTTTTCTGACACAGCATTATAAGGTAATGACCTGATTGTAACATACACATCACTTTTGTCCTTTGTGGTCATAAACTTGATCTGAAATCACTAGAAACAGAATAGCAAATTCACATTAGTCTTATGTTAAGTGAGAAAACAAAAGAATTGGTTTGAATTATCCAAATTAATCATTTATAACTATTTGAAAAGAATCTGCAGTTGGCCTTGAAGGGTGGTACTGAATACTGAGAGGCTAGAAAAACTGGTTGTATCAAGGGAATATAATTTGATTCTTTCTGAGCACTGAAATAGCCAGGGAGACTCTTAACGGTGGTAATAGAAGTTTCAATTCAGATGATGCCTGCTGAGAGTTTCACCTTTCAGATCATGAATTTCTAAAAGGAGAAACTTTTAAATGGTTCTAAGAATCATGCCTAATAATTGTACCCTGTTCAAAATGATAGGTTGTACTTACTGAAGCTCAAGGTAGAAAAGAACTACAACTTATCTCTCAGCAATATTACTAATAAATAATTATTGAGGAAAAATTTTAACAATGTTTTACTGACATCTTTGTTTTTTACATTATAGCAATTTTTCCCTCCACATAGTGTTTCATCCTGCCTCCTAACTTCCAGTCCATAAACCCTCCCTCAGAACAAAGAAGAACTTTTAAGCAAAACTAACTAGTGCAAAAACTTCCTCACCTTGTATGTGACATTCTGTTCCTGTAGTCCCTTACTGCTCCACTGAAAGGACAAAGGGATTTCCTCAGCTCTTCTCTTCACTTTAACATATGACTCAATCTTCTTCTGTACCCCAACTCCTGCATACTTCAATGTACATACTGTGTTGTTCCCCCAATTTCCTAGTCCTTGAATTGACTATTTTCCTATGAGCTACCCTTCCAGTTTATCTCAGCTTCACACATGGTTTGTCTCAGCTTTGATCCAACAAATATTCTATCTAGCAGTATCTTTGCTAACCCACATGGTCAGTATGGTCCATGGTCATGAAGAGTTAGACATGACTGAATGATAGAACAACAATAAAAAATGAATCAGAAAAATAATTTTTCTTATATTTTACTCTTATACTACATTAATAAACAGATAAAAACTCAATTTAAGTAATTTCCATTGCATATTTCCAATGAGATAAAACCAACTACTACATTTTATATATTAATATAACTTTGAATGGTGCAAATTTTTATAATTGGATCACTTCATGGGATTGGTTATTTGTACTTTTTGGGACCAAGCTATAACATGACCTTGGGCTACATTAAGAGGGACATAGCTTCCAAAAATAAGGGGGTAATAGTTTCACTATTCTCTCCCCATGAGACCTCATTTAAAGTAATGTGCTCACTTCTTGGAATTATAAATTAAGGTCCTTGCTTATTTGGATAGTGTCAAGAAGAAGGCAATGAGAATAGCAAAGGACTCGAGTCCATGTATATGTATATATGTATGTATATATGTATCTCATAGCAAAGTGATACCTTGGCATAAAGAACTGGCCTTATATAGCCAGGTTTGATTCCTACCTCTCATACATGGTGCTTTTTGTGACCCTGGGTACCTCATTTACAATCATGGTGTCGTAGGAACTCTCTTTGACTATGAGTTTCAGAAAAAGTTTTAACCTATATTAGTCAAAGGAATTACTGGGAATTTCAGTATACTAATGAAATTATAGGTCCAGTCTCAAAATTTATTTTCTTATGTCTATCTTTTCTTTCCTCATTAAGGAAAAAATCTTTAATAGATTAGTAATTTAACTTATCTATTATTATATACCCAATGCCAGTTAGCTCCTACTACTGAGGAATATAAACTGAGCACTGAATGTCATAATATTACATGTAAGGGATTGGTATGTGTGTTGTCCATGTATGTTATGTGTGTCCACACGGGGATATCTAGATATGGCTCATAAAGTGGCAGGAAGATTTCTTTAGTCTCCTTGGCTCACTTGTCCAAGGGAGACTTTGATTCCTTTCAGTAAGGGAAGCAGAAGATTACCAGCAGAGTATGGCTATATTGCTTTCCTCAGAGAAAGGGGATGCTATGATAAAATTATCTAGCTATGCTCCTAAATATTGTTTGTCTAGGAGGAACTTTTTTTAGATTTAAACTGAGCTCTTGATTGTCCTTAGCAGGGAGGAATCATCTCAAACTACATAGCCAAGGCTTGACTCTATTCCCACCACATTCCAGTTCCACAATGAATATACATAGCTAATAGCAAAGTAACCCATTCATTCAAGTCAATAGCAAACAAAAAATGAGTGAGATGAGAGTATATATTAGAAAAGACAAAGAATGTATGAGCTCTCCCATTGTAGGTAAGACAGCTCAACCAGGAGAGTCCCAGATCTCAGCCAAAGGCCAATGGAGTAAAGTCTAATGCTATAAGCAGGAGATTGAGACATGATCAATGTATTTATTTCTCTATGTGTCAACTTCTTTTACACATCCCCTTTAGACACCTGGAGAGAGGCTGGAATTATATGTCTTCTCTCTCAAATCTGGAAACCAGACCACCAATATTTCTCTTAAACTCTTACCAACTCCTCTGCCAATACAGTGAATGAGCATTGAATAATTATTCTCCACCAAAGAAGAGAGTCCCATTCAAATGGACTTTGAACCAAGTGCTGCATATATAATTACATATTTATATTATAAAATATTCTATATATAATACTATAACACATAAATATGAAAATATAATATTATTAATAATTTATCAAAAAAGTTCACAGAAAGTCAACCCAACATATTATGCTAGATCTCATATGATAATGGATCATAACTCTAAAGCTAGAAGAGACTTTAAAGGTAAATTAGACTAGTCTCCTTATTTTTCAGATGATGAAACTGAGAGCCATAGAGTATAAGTGACTTACTCAAGCTGATGAAGTTAGTAAGTGGCACAGCAGGAATTTAAACTTAGGACCCATTACTCCAAGCTGAGCACTCTTTCCAACACACAAAAGCAAAACCAAAGATGCCTTTAATCCCCACATTCCTGTGAGGATATTGCTTTCATTTAATTTTAGTCTTTCTATATTTTACTTATATTTCAGAAGAATATAATGCCATTAATTAATAAAGAATAAGCCATTACTGTTACCTATATAGGCTGCAATTTCTCATGTTATTGCCAAGTAGTTCTACAGTAAAGAGATACAATGTAAATTGAAAGAAAAATGATTTACATTTATTGAGACTGAATACTACATTACAAATATATTCTTTAGATTACAGAGGTGTTAAACTTATGATCTACAGACCAAACTAGATTAACCTATAATGGTGAAAAAAAATTTTAAAATTAATAAAAATACAACATAAAACAGATAGTTATTTTGTGGTTTTTACGTCAAAATGCAGCCCCCAAAGAGATTTGTTTCTATTTGAGTTTGATACCACTTCTATGGAATATAGGATTAGCAGATGTTCATTAAAAGTCTAATAGTAATTTAAATATAATATACTGAAGCAAGAGAGTGATACATGAAAGCCTCCTTACCTATATCTTTTGGTTTTTTATTTTTTCTCCATTTTCCTGTATTTTCTTTACCTCTACAAATTATCTATCCAGTAGTTTTTCCTATCATCATTTATATTTAGGCATATATTTAGTCTTACCAATTAGACCAACCAAAATAATATAATATCATTCCAATCCATCAAAAGACTTCTTTACTCAAAACAAAAGCAAAATCAACATTAAAATATATATATATATGCATATATGTACATTGATAGAGAGAGAGAGAGAAAGAGAGAGAGAGAGAGAGAGAGAGAGAGAGAGAGAGAGAGAGAAAGAGAGAAAGCACCTAGTAGGTGGCTCTGAGTATTTTTTTTCCATATTCTAGATTTAGATTCAAGTGACTGTGGTCCAAATTCTTGCTCTGTTACTTACCACATGTAAAAAGGTGATTTAACTCTCTGGGATAAGTTTCCTCATTCATGAAGTGTAGAGATTTGGCTACTAATCTCTGATATTCCTTTTAATTTTAAAACTTTGTCTTAATTCACTCCCTGTTTCCAGGGTCAGGAAACTGGAAGTCCAGGCACCCATTTTCCTTCATCCATCTTGTCAGCTTAGAACATGATTTCTAGCAATAAATAATGACAGCAGAAGACATCCTCTCTAGAAGAAAACATTTGGATTCCACATGGAGTTCATTATAATGGAATTTTTGCATGTTTTCCACTGAATGCTAAGTACATATTCAGAGACTTATAAAGAAATGTTGATTATCTAATAAATCTATATTGTCTCCCTTTTGTAGAGCTGGAGTTAGATGCAAATGTATTTAATACTTCCAAAAGACATGCTAAGAAAATATTGCACCATTGAACAGTTAGAAAATCATAAGTTGATATAGTATTCAATTGTTGCCCATGGCCTCAAAGACAATTGAACAGCTAAGAATTCAATAACTGAACATTTATTTTAGGGCAAAATAATATCACATGACCTAAAACAAAAATAAGCTGCTTTAGCACAATGTGATTTTTAGGATATGGCACATTTAAGGTACAAATTCTTGGATTTGAAACACTTACACTTACTCAAATATACCTTGTTTAATGCATGTTAGAGAATTCCCTAGGAAGTCTGTTGATTTGAAAACTGATCAGACATTTGGAACAGCAAACCAGAAAGCAACAAATGAAAGAAAGCAATGAAAACACCTCTATAATTTAAAAGGACAGTGTATGATGTTAAAAGGAAAAATAATATTCTTAACTGGAAGCTGTTTCATCCTTCCTTCCTTCCTTCCTTCTTTCCTTTCTTGCTTTCTTTTTCACTTGTTTATTTATTCATTTATTTAAAATATGTCCTTACTGTTAAAACACTGAGCAATGATTAAAAAGAAAATTATGAAAAAGGAAGGTGTATATTCCAAATAATTATACCAAGACTTGGAGCAAGATTAGTAATTAAATGTATATTCAAAGGAACTAATGGAGAGTTTAAGCTAAATGTGATTCACAGTGTTTGGAATGACACTGTTGCAGCCCACACTGGAAATAGGGCAATTGTAGACTCTATTCTGCCCTTACAAGCTATAAAATGAAAATATGTAAATCCTAGTTGCCTCCCTCCCAGGGCCCCAACCTTTTATGAGACACTGAGTTTGTGTTTAAGTGTTGGTGAATATAACCCTTAGCTATTAGGTGGGTGGAGTTAGTCTTCTCCCTAAACACTCAAGGTATAATCAATACACACGCCTTATTCATGGACCTTAGAAACCTAAGGTCACCTAGGCAAGCAATTGGAATCTAGGCTGGACAGAGGACTCAATCCTCTCCATGAGATACCTGCTGCCCGCAAAATGGTCAGATCTTTTGAATTTTCTATAAACAGCAGAAAACATAGCTCCTGGAGACAGATAGCTCATTCTCAGATTCATAATCAGAGTAAATAAAATAGGGTTGCTCTGTAGGGCAGAAACTTTTCCCGAGTAGCATTTTCTCAGAATAAATCTTGGATGTTCAGAGCTCAAGGTTTTGATTCTTCCTTAATATGGCCTATGTACTTCTTCCACCACTCATGTCCACTGTGTTTTCTACCTCCTGATTATAAAACCAATACTCATGATGCTTCTGGGAAGGGCACATCAGTGTTCTGTCCTGTGGTTAACTTGAGAATTTCTATTGATCCAGTGGTAGGCTGCCTCCACAGAATCTCCTCTTTCCTCCATATATGTCTTATCTGTTATACCCTTCCAGTGACTCACTTTATTCTACTGTACATTTTCATTGATCATTGTGCCTTGTGGAACTCATGTTCTCTTGGTCACAAGGTATGGATTATTTTAGACATCTTCTCACAGTTCTCAGTTCTTCAGTCTAACTCAGAAACCTGACTCTCTGGAGAAGACATTTCATTCCTGTCCAGTCTCTTCAGTACTAGGTATACCTTCTATCTTGTAATTCAGGGCCTGGCTCACAATTTTCCTCTCCTCTCCAGCTCTTTACCTGAAACTTGGGCACTTCAGTTTACATGTTGGTATCCTTCATCAAGTACTTTTCTTTCCCAATTCCTCAATCTGAACTCTCATGATTTAAACCTTGGTCATACTAGTGATCTCTTCATCATTCACAAGTGTTCAAACTACACTATCCACAACTCTGAAATTTTTATCTATCTTTATAGAACTTTCTATCTTTCCATTTTCTTCTGTGTTTCAAATCCCCTAAACATATTCTTTTTAACTAAGGAAAGAAGAAAGAAAATATGAGGAAGGTCCATATGAGGAAGGTCCAATGGAAAAAGCAAAGTCTTTGGAGGCAGAGAGTGTGGGTTCAAATTATGAGTTTGTCACTTACTCTCCTTTGTGCTGTTGCTAAAAATCACTTAAACTCAGTTTGCTCATCTGTAACATGAAGGCATTGTACTAACTGGCTTCCAAGGGCCCTATTCTCCTTTTTATGAACCTATAATCCTAAGCAGTAACACTAATAAATCAATTAAATAAAAGTGAATTTACTAGTCTTTCTCCCTCCTCCTCCTCCTTTCCCATCCATTCTTCAGTTACTTCATCCTTCTGTGATGTCCATCACCTTTGCTCTAGCCTCACCTCTCTCCTTTCAAAATCTTGAAATTTGTATTCATTTCTACTTTTTGAGTCTCTCATCCTATTATCACTTTCTGTATCAATAACACTGTACCTTGTATCCATCATCTTTTTGTCATTTTCAAGTAACAATCTTAGATTACTAAAACTATGTGATTTCTCTGTTCCTTCTGCCTGCTTCCACTAAAATTTTGTCATGTATTCTCAATTGAGCCCTCTTTGCTGCACACCCATCCTTTCACTCTTCCTGCTTATCTCTATCATACTACTTAACAGGATTTTTCCAAACTACACCCTTCCAACTCTCTATCAGCAGAGGACCTCACCTCATATTTTAGTGAAGAAACGCAGCTCCTCCATTGCAAGGTCCTTGTTCTCTCCAGTTCTATATATCAGATCATCTCTTTAGCAGCCTTCATTCACTCCTCTGCTTCAGTTTCAGAGAGCTGACTCTTTTCCTTGTAAATATTAATCTTCTTCTCTTTTATCCCATCGTCTTATGCTTCTTTCAAGAGCCTGCACCCTTGATCATCCCCATTCTCTTTATAAATTGCTTTTAAAATTTTGTATTTTTATTCTGAATTTAAATACAAAAATAATTTTCCTTACACACTGGAGACACAGACACAGAGAGAATTGTATACAGTGATGTGCTGATAAATGTTTTAGCTCTTTAAGGGAAAGTATACTAAACACACTTTTAAGTTTAATTTGATTTATGGACATTTCCTTCATCACTTTCTTAAATCTTACCAAAAAATAAAATAATAAATCAAGCTCTGATTTGTAGCATTTCCTGACTTCAGAGGTATAAATTCTCACAATGAAAAACAGACTTGGATTTAGTATCGAAACATGAATCTTCATTTCAAACACATCTCCTTAAAAAAGCATATAAGTTATGAACATTGCTTTCAAAACTGTCCTGTCTGTCTGTACTTCCTTTTGTCCTATCTGTGCATTAAAAAATGTTACAGTGATTCTATTTGTTTGTCTGTCTTTGTCTATCTCTCTGTGTTTCTGTCTTTCTCTGTCTCTGTCTTTCACACACACACACACACACACACACACACACACACACACACACACACACCTCTTGCTAGCCTCTTCTTCCTTGGACACCCCTTCTCCCAAATAATCAAAGGGTGTTTAAAAACCAACCTTTTAACAAATGAACACAATCAAGTAAGTTAAATCCGTATACTGTCCAAGTTTTTTTTTTTTAATTCATATGAATGCATTTTGTGTCTATCAGTTTTTGTCAAATTATGTGTAACATGGTTCCTCCTAGGTCCTCTAGAGACATAGTTGATTATGGCTTTGATCAGAGTTTTCCTCTGTTCCCTTTCTGAATCACTCTTGGAAATTGTTGTTTCAGTGACTCCACTTTTCACCTCTCATTCACTTTTCAAGCCCTTGCAATATGAATCCCATCCTCAATTGAAATTACTCCTTCCATGGCACCCAAAGATCTTTTTTTATTGTTAAATCTATTGGCGTTTTCTTAGCTATCAACCTTCTTAACTTGTCTACAGAATTAGATTATTGATTATTCCCTCATTTTGGGTGATGCATTCTACAACACTGGGTTTTTGTCATTGTTCTGCCATTGTTCTTTCTCCACCTATCTGACTTATCTTTCTCCTTTTCTTCTGTAGAATTATTATTCATGTACTACCCTTTATGAACTTACGGTCTATCTTGGGGTCTTATTCTCTTTTCCTCCCTCTCTCTACTTTCTCTTTTTGATCATCTTACAAGCTCTCAAAGGTTCATCAGTGATCTCTATTAAGAAAATTCCCTTTTGAACATTCCAAACCTTCATCTCTCATCTTAGTTCCAGCCTTACATCCAGCTACTTGCTTGACATCTCCACCTAGAAAGCTCATAAGCATCTCAAACTCACTGTGTCTAAAATAGAACTCATTAGTGTTGTCCATAAACTCTATCTTCTCTTAACTCCTCTCTTTCTACCAAGGACACTGCTAGTCTTCAAATTGCCTGAGTTTCTAACCTAAGGGTCATTCTCAATTCTTCAAACTTACTGACTTTAAATAGTTTCATAACCAAATATTGTTAATTTGCCCTCAATGATATCCCTTGCATTTGCTTTGTTTTCCTTCACTTAAACCTACTTCAAGTTCCAATCAAATCTTGTCTGGCCCTACTGAAATGGCCTTATATTTCCACACAGCTACCCTAATATTCACTTCCAGGTTCAAAGAGCATAGATACACACATGTATGTTTGTGTGTGTGTGAATGTGTGTGCATGTGTGTATATATCCACACACATATATCCACACATATATATGTGTGTGTGTATATCGAGGAAAGGAAAATACATATTTATGTCTTTGGCATTTAATACCCTTTAATGATATAGTTCCAGATTATTTTTAATGATGATTATATATTATTTGCTGTCTTATACTTCTCACTAGTCAAACTGATCAACTTGCTGTTTTCCATAGGCAACATTCCTTTACCTACACCTACACCTACACCTACAGTGTTTCCACTGTAGGCTGCCCCCCAGGTTTGAAATGTTTGCCCTTTTAACTCTGTCCCTTACAACTTTTATCTCCTTTCAAGACTAACCTCAAGTACCACCTACCTAAGAGGCTTTTAAAGATTCCTCAGTTGTTTTTTGCCTTTGTATTTATTTTGTATACATATTTTGCTTAGCTCTCTGTGAACATATTTTATCCCCTCTGTGGAATTTAAGCTACTTGAGAATAGGAATTATCTTTGTCATTTTTTTATCCCTAGTGACTAACACCTGTAAGGCACTGATGAAATCTTTGTTGACCCTTTTATTGATTGAATATAGAGAGCATGAAGGGTAATAATAGCATATAGACCTTGAAAGGTATGCTGGTCACAGGATATCAAGATTTAATACAAATAGAAATTTAAAAAAAAATTCTAGTGGCAAAAGGGAGATATACTTTGAAATATCAATTTGACAACTATGTGGAGGATATATACACACATACATATATCTAGATATACAAATATGTAAGCCTGTGGTTTATATACTACCACAATAAAAGAAAAGTAACAAATCATAGGTTTAAAGGGAAATCTGGCATCATATATTACTTTTCAATGTAACATTAAGCTTGTTAACTAAAATATTGAAACCTTCCTTGATTGGGTGTCTGTATTTTATCTTATGAATTTCCTTCTTTCATTTTAGAATAAACTAAAATAAGCAGGGTTGTTATCTAGTTTTTAAATGTAGTCAACCAAAAATAAATAAATAAAATCACTAGCTGAAAAATAAAATGAGTGAGGCCAAAAGCAAAATTTTATGTTTGAATTATAAACCCTGGAAAATAGAGTTTTAGAATAGAAACACTGACAAACATTGAACTAAGGTAATTAACTGTGCAACTATAATGCATTTTCTATGGATTATTGAGAGACTCTGTCCCACTTGCTCTCCTATTCATGGCTTATAGTCCATTTGAATTGAGAATCAGCTGCAGGGCTCAGATAGTAAACATTCTATGTGGAAAAATTCTTCCCTCTTTGATCATCTCCAAATATATACAGAACTGATGATTTTATTTTGAAAAAGAACTGGTTGTATCATATTCCCATGAGTTCTCTTTCAATTCAAGTTCTGATCATCTGCTCAATATGTTTGGCATGTTGCTTTAGGTTTATTTTTTTGTTTGTTTGTTTATTTTTTTGTGGTGCTTTTTTAAAAGTTCAATTTTATGTTTGTTTTTTAACAATGTGGGGTTTTATTTCTGTTTTATAAGAAAATGCATAATTACTTCTTTGAAAAAATATTGTGAGGGAAAAACATTCGAATGAGCCATATTTAATTGCAATTGAGTGGGGAAAGAAAAAACAAAACAAAACAAAACAAAAACCCCAAACTGCTGAATGCAAGGTGCAGATCAAAACTTTTTGGCAGAACAATCAAAGAAAGGTCCTAAAAGCCCCAAGCACTTCTCTGTGATCTGATTTTCTATGTCACTGCAAATAGAGAGGCTTAAAGGACCTTTATTTTAAGGTCAACCCTCCAGCTTTTCTAGGGTTTCACCCGCAGGGTCTTGAGAGACTAAGTGCAAATACTGCAAAGGCTTAAGTTAGCAGTGTTTCAAGGTAATTTTTTAGAAGAATTGCTTAATTAAGAATTTTTCTGTACTTCAAAGCAAATACAATCCATACAACTATCACTTCATTGGCAGTTTTCACCTTCTCTGTATAAAGTCTCAGAGTTCTAAGTAATTTTCTTTCTGCTTTCTCCCATCCCTTTTCCTAGGTATCTTTACCTTTGTTCTTGGCTAGCTGCAATTGATAACTCCTCTGGGAGTTGGCCAACAGAGGGAACTTTAATATTGAACAGTGACCCCTTCCCATGGGGACTATTACAGGTCTCCTTGCTAATGTAGTTCCTCCCAGCTTCCAACCTGTTTCCTCGAACTTCATCTTTGGTTACATACTAGTGCAGGGGTGGGGAACCTGTGGCCTTGAGGCCACATATGGCCTTCTAGTTCTTTGAGTGAGGCCTTCTGACTGAGTCTAAGGTTGTTTTTTTTTTTTAAAGCAATTGGGGTTAAGTAACTTGCTCAAGGTTACACGGCTAGTCATTATTTATGCGTGGGTGCTCATTTTCTGAGGCCGGATCTGATCTCGGGTCATCCAAACTCCGAGGCCGGCGCTCTTACTCACTGCGCCGCCTAGTCGCCACTTTAGGGCAATTGGGGTTAAGTAACTTGCCCAAGGTTACACGGCTAGGTTTTTGTTTGTGTGGATTAAGTGTCGGAGGCCGGCTCCGAACTCAGGTCCTTCTGACTCCAGGGCCGGCGCTCTATTCACTGAGCCACCTAGCCGCCCCAAGTCTAAGTTTTATAGAAAAAAAGTGGGAGGTAGAGGCTTAAACTTTATCAGAGCATAAAACAATTGGAGGAATGGCAGCATAAATATCGGTAATTTCACGATGACTGGGCACTGAGCGACACTTCAAGGTCTATGTCTACTGGCCAACTAGACTAGAACTTCCTGTTCCCCTTGTTAGCAGTTGTCTTATCTGGGGAAATTTAGTTTCACCAGATAACCTGGGATCTCTAGGACATCCAAACTTGGGGACATGGTCATTTTGAGATCAGGGCACTTACTCAGTGAAAGCATTAAAAATCAGCTAGGCTCCCAGGCTCAAGCTCTTCTAAGGGAGCCTGCCTGCCTTTGTTGCTAAGGTGGAGGAAAAGGAGGCCCCATGCTCCCCCTCACTGCTCATGGGAATTTTAGTCAGAGCTACTTTGCTTCATTAGATGATCAAAGGAAGAGAATGAGCTAGAATCTGTCTTTGTTTTTTTTAATTTAAATATAGTCCTCTCTCTTCCTGCCACTGTCAAGGGGAAATGAGTGAAATCAAGAGACCATGGAGGGTTTGCTTTGTCATACCAAAGTACCAAGAGCTTTCATCACTGAGCTACCACATAGCCAGAGGCAACTAGAAAGGTTGACAACCCCAAAGCGTCCATGTGCTGAGCTAGTACATAAAGGGCAACTTTGCATATGTCCTATTCAACCCCTAATCATACTTAGATGCGATGCTCATAGCCTGTCATATCACACACTTAGCAATCATTGAACATGCAGTCAAATGAAACTCTAAGATCTTTGTTAAGACAAACAGAAGCCTAATGCTGCTTGTCTGGTTTTAGACTTGTGAAACTGATTTTTGAAATCCGTTTTGAACCTTATATATGTCCCTATCAAATTTCATCTTTCTACACTATCAAAGTTTATTTGGATACTGACTTGTATCATCCAGTTTGTTAATTATTCTTTTAGGCTATGTGTCATTTCCAAACCTGATCAGCATGCCATCTATTTATTTTTGTAGTTGTTTAGTCATTTCAATCATATCTGACTTTTTGTTCCCTCATTTGGTATTTTCTTGGCAGAACTACTAGAGTGGTTTGCCATTTCCTTCTCCAGTTCATTTTACAGATGAGGAGACTGAGGCAAACAGGGTTAAGTGACTTGTTCAGGGTTATACAGCTAATGTTTAAGGTCAGATCTGAACTCTCTTTACCCAGCTTATTAAAGAAAAATTAAATAACAGAATATAAAACAAAGATCCACAGGGCATGGCACTTAGAGATATACTTTCATGCTAACATCAAACAATTACTGACTACTTTTGGGGGTCAATCCTTTCAACTATCAAGATACAGTGAAAAGAGCATTGTTTTGGGGAGGGTTCTTATCCTTTATCTTTCACTTGCTATCTTTGTCATTTTCATTATATTTAATGTAAGCTCTACGGACTTCAGTTTCCTAATCTGTAAAATGAGAGTGTTTAATTTGATAGCCTCAAGGCCATTTCACCTCTATATTAATGGTCCTTTGAATCAATTTGGATCTACCTAAATAGGATCCACCAAATAATTACATTATTCTCCAACCAACATCTCTCTCCATTATTTCCATAAGCATAAGATACTTAGATTTTGAATACCTTCAATTTTAGAATACTTTGGGCAGAATGTTTACACACTTTTGTTAACCTAGGCAGCCCTGACAGATGCTACAAAAGTTTTTACTTAGAACATTTCATTTACATTGCTAGTATCTAAATACATTTTGAGATAAATATGTTTATCAAGTCCAACTAGTTTTTTGATTGTTCTAAAAAGAAAAACTGGATTTTATGCTATTTTGTATACTCATACATAGCAAAATTCAGCTTTGGATTAAAGGTGACACGATGCTGCCATTTATCACAACTGCCATTAAATTGTGGTGTACTGACAGAATGTGGGAGCCCTGTCAGCCAAAGGTAACAAGTGCACCATGACCTCACTTTTAAAAATTGAAGCTGCTCTTGACACTGCATTGTAGTAGATGTGCACTTTGGCTCAAATACTTGACTTCAGCAAGCAATGGGCCTCCACAGAATGAATGGCAGTACATGCACTTCAAAGAAATCTATCAGTATTTAATGAAGGGTCCCCATCTCTCTCTCTCAGGAATTCACTTTAGTAATCTGAAATACAATGTTCTTTTGACTATTTCAATATTTTCCTAGTTATTCTAGCTATATTATCTACAACAATGTTTAGTATAAATTTTAAGCATAGATAAAATGCACAGCTCATATTTAACCCAATGTGTGTTCCTGAAAAAAAAAAAAATCTCTAACACCATAAAAATTGATTTCCCAATTGTACTTAACACCACATGGTTAAAAAAAAAAATCTTACCAGTTTACTTCAGATTCTGATATGCTAAGGTCTATAAGGTCAGTCTTTTCCTTATACATGCAAGTTCTTTAAAGAGCTAACTTTTTTATGAATTTCATTAGGTTTTTATCAAAGGCTTGCAGGTGTTTTGATGTATTCAACAAAAGACTTATTTAACAGGCATAGTGACTGAAAACATTAGAAAGGATAGAGAACAAAATTGCAAAAGATGTGCTTCAGTGCATCCTTTTATTCCTGAATATTCAGTACTTAATTGGTATACCTTGTTTCAATCCAGAAAGGCTTAATTAACACCTAATGGGTCTTTCATGTTACATGTAAGACTTTGCACATTCCTGTATTATCATCTTATTTACAGAATAATACATGGACTCATTTTGCACTACTCAAAGCAGTAGCCAAGATGTGATTGCTCATTTCCATTATGCCAAACAATCTTATTTCTAAGGAAGTATAATGGTACAGACTTATTTCATATGATTTATTAATGAGTTATTTATAGTATGGAGGGTGTCCCTGGGAACAGGTTTTCCCAGCATATCAAAGCTGGGTCAGCCTGATGCTGATGTAATGTCTGTGATTTACTCAGTAAGTAAGATAAGATTTTCCCAGCAAAAGTATTGAACCCATCTTTATGAAGCCTTTTAAAGCACTAAAACAAAGGTAGGAATCATTATTTAATCTTTTTATCACTTTCAAACATATTTTGTAGTACTAGTGTTGGATACATACTCAATATGAGACAGGACCTCAAATCAGTGTTGAGTGACCATACATTTAATCTACACAATTTAACATTTATCACTTTATTAATGAGCTATTATCCACTTATATTTAATGTTACAAATTTCGTTGAAAATGAATGTGACACATCCTTACAATCAAATGCCCCAACACATATTTGTAAATGGTTCTCCATGTTTTTCTCCTAAGGAGATACTATGTCTGTTGCTCCTGTGAATTTATTTCCTCTAGGAAAAAAATGCATTGTTGAAAGATGAAGGAAGAAAATAAACAAACATTAAGTGCCCATTATGTTCGAGACACTGTGCTAAGCACTTCATATATATTATTTCATTTGATACTCACAACAATCCTGGAATGTGGGTTCTATTGTTATATACATTTTTCAGTTAGGAAACTGAGGCAGAGAGAGGTTAAGTTACTTGACCAGGGTCCCACAGCTGATGTCTGAACCTGGATTTGAACTCCTCTTCCTGATTCCAGGCCCAGTGCTTTATCCATAGTTCTACCTATTTGTTTTTGAGAAGAGCATTTGAATGGAGGAAGATGAAAGCAAGAGAAAAAGAGGAAAGAAATAATTTTCATTTTCTCAAATGAATATAAAATCATAAATTTCTTTATAAATACCTACTCTATCTGCCTATTGCTAATAGATAGAAAAATAGGTCCCCACAAAGCATTAGACCTATAAATTAGTAGACTCCAGAAATGAGATACCTGAATATTTCATGAAAATGTTTTGGTTTAACCATCCCCCAGGAAAGTCTGGTAAACATAACCAATACCTATCCAGGGCATATTTCAAGCTCTCTCTGAACTCTTTTAGAAACAACATTGCTAGTGTATTAGGTATTGACTTGAGGTGTTCAGAAAGCTTAGGATGTAACTTCAGCTGTAAATTCTGTCTAGAGAAAATAAAGTCCAAGCTCTTTTAAAAGATCCTGGCTAAAAATAAGGTTGTACTAGGAGCACTAAAGGAATGAAATAAAATGACTTGGGTATTGTGGATAACTGAGAGCACCCAAGAGGGATTTAAACTTAGCAAAGAAATTTGGAACTATCCTTTTGCATGAAATGTTGAAGATAAGTGCATTTACACAGTCACTTTCATTCACTTTATGGTGCCTTTTTTTCTAGTTGAGTTATATTTGACTGTAGAGAATTAAAATCTTCTAGTGTTCTGAGTGTTTTGTGATTGCACACACTAATAATAAGACAATTTAGAATCTATGCTCATTATTTTATCATTCATCTGAACACAGGTCCCAGTATAATAGTGATATCTTATAAATTTAGTATTTTAGAAAAAGGAAGATTTTGTTTGTTTTTCATTTTTGAAAGATACTTCAGGGCCACCCCATGTCACATCCTGAGACTTGGGATAACAATCATTGTGGTTTGGTTGTAGACCATTCCTGGCTTCGGATCATTGGATAATTATCAAAGTAACTTAGTGGGGACAATGAGAATCCTTATCACTTCTGTTAGTTTTTTTTCTTTATTTTCCCTCCAAAAGTTTTTCCCCCTCCACTTTATTTAAAATACACATTAAAATAATAGGATTAAAAATAATTTTCAATTATAACCAGGTTAACAACAAAATTTCTTATCTTTTGTTTTTCCATCATTGAATTCTGTAATTATTGTGAATTAATAGAAAAGGAATCAAAATTTCATGATAAAGCTTGTCAATTAACAAAAAGGAAGAAGCCCCTGATTCAAGTAGTGTCTCTGAACATGATAGCTACGTTATCATAGGCTAGTCACTTAATTTCCCTGTAATACTGGCATCTTTGGAAGACTATAAAGAACTGATGGATGAGACCCACCTAAATTGATGGAAGGAGTTTCTGCATTAGGAAATTTAGCAGTAATGAAATCACAGATACTCCCCTCCCCCTTCCCATGCAAGTAAATAGGGCCTCAGTTATTCCATCAATATATACCAAGATCTTTGGTGTTCCTTGTGGATGATGAACTGACCTTATTGGTTGTTGTCCATCATTCTCAAAGAGGACTAAAATGACTTCACTATTCTGTGGTCAATTTACAGTATGTCTGACTGTGGCTGATCAAACTAATACAAGCTCTGAATACTCTACCACAAGGTGGGTACAAATAGTCCATGTGAACATTTGGGGCAGATTTTCTAAGTTTCGACATCTCATCTTTCCTTTGAGCTACTTCAATTCTGCCTTGCTCATAAAACATAGCACCTTCTCTGTTGAGGGCACGACATGCTGGGCAGTACTGTGCCTGTGTCTCTATGTCACGCAATCAATTCTAAATTTCTTAAGAGAGACCTTGAAAGTATCCTTGTATTGCTTTTTCTCACCACCATGTGAGCACTTGCCCTGTGTGAGTTCTCCATAAAAGTCTTTTTGGCAAGTGTACATTTGGCATTCCAACAATGTAGCCAGCCCATCAGAATTACGCTTTCTAGAACAGAGTTTGTATGTTTGGCAGCATAGCTTGAGAAAGGACCTCAGTGTCTGTTATCTTATCCTGCCAAGTGATCTTCAGAATCTTCCTAAGACAGTTCACATGAAAGCAATTCAGTTTCCTGGCATGCCTCTATTAGACTGTCCAGGTTCCACAGGCATACAACAATGAGGTCAGCACAACTCTGTAGACCTTCAGTTTGGTAGTCAGTCTAATATCTCTTCTTTCCCACACTTTGGTGCCTCCCACACACTAAGCTAGTTGTGGCAATACATATGTCTACCTTATTGTCAATGTGTACATCCCTGGAAAGGATACTGCCAAGGTAAGTGAACTTAACCACACTTAACAGTGGACCTTATAATTGGATACTCAGAGAAGATCAAGTTGGATTACATTTGTGAAACGGTACAATGCTTTCATAAAGCCTGAACTGATCACTGACTCAAAATAAAACAAAAACCCCATGCCTTTAAATCCAACATTCTCAGAAAATACTTTTTGGCTACAAGTCATGACGTCATATGACTATGGATCAACATTTTTACAAAATTTACTATTAGAAGTGATATAGAGGGAGTGGCTAGGTGGCACAGTGAATAGAGCAGTGGCCCTGGAGTTAGGAGGACCTGAGTTCAAATCCGGCCTCAGACGCTTAACACAGAAACTAGACATGTGACCTTGGGCAAGTCACTTAACCCCAATTGCCCTCCAAAAAGCAAAAAACAAACAAACCGGAAGTGATTTAGAGGATTTAGTGATTTAGATCAACAGACATTTCATGGGCATAGTTCAATTACAATATATCATTCTTAAGTTAAAAGTGAGAAATTATGTAAATGTCTTCATTGTGGGCAAGTATGGGGGGTTGTGGGTGTGGAAAATTATCTAGTTATAAAAGGAGAAGAGGAAAATGTAATTTTGGGTAGTGTCTTATCAATTAACTGATCAATCAAGAAGCATTTATTAAGTTCTATGTGCCCAAACTGTGATAAGCCCTAGGAATACAAAGGAAAGCAAAAAGACACACTCACAAAAACAGCCAGCTGTCAGGAAATTTATATACTAATGGGGAAGGCAACATGTAAATAAATACTTTTGTAGATAATGGATGTATAGTGAGTTTTTCACCAGCTACTGGCAAATGGTCTCTAGTTGAGTTGTTGTTCAGTTGTCATGTTCAATCATGACCCCATTTTGGGGTTTCCTTGTCAAAGATACTGAAATGGTTTACTGTTTCCTTTTCCAGCTCACTTTACACTTGAGGAACTGAGAAAAACAAGGTTAAGTGGCTTGCCCAAGATCACACGGGTAGTAAGTGTCTGAGGCCAGATTTGAACTCTAAACAGTGAGTCTTCCTGATTCCAAACTTACTGCTTTATCCACTGCAACATCTAATGTTTTCAAAGTAGTTGCTTTTTATGGTTAAGTTATTGTGAAAATGAAAAAAAACAAAACAAAACAAAACACAACAACAAAAACAAGAACTCATACATAAAACTGCACATGAAGCTAAAGTAGTAGGGATGAAATATTGGGATGTATTTGACTGGTTGTCTTCAGTCTCAAACTGTGCTGATCTTATTCACTGAGAAAAATAGGTCCACAGATCACTGCTACTCCATGATTTATCCTTCTCGGCCTGTGGAATACCTGTATATTAAGGCCCACTGCAGATCCTTAAACAATGTAAGTACTAAGAGCTGGGACACAAGTAATTTAAAATCCAAGAAGAGGAAAAGTGGGTCTTTATTCTATCCTTGAATATAGGAAGGAGGCTCTGTCATTTCAGACCATTTCCAAGTTAAACACCATATATTGCTTATGGAATCAGGGGGCAAACTTATTACTTGTTCTGGTTTCATGGAAGGATCTATTTACCTAGGTCAAGTATGGAGGGGTGGAAAGTCTTTTAGAACAATTCTTTATCTATGAGGTCTTAATGTCAAACAGTGCTTGAATTATTCCATTAATACATACCTAATAGTTGTGGACAATAAATTGCCTTTAAAATTGAATATACAGAGATCAGGTTGGGTAAGGAGATATTTATGTCATATCATGTGAACCAGAATCTAATTTACTTGATTTCCAGATGATTGACTTGGTTTCCAGGTTAATCTTATGAACTCCTAGTCAATAAAAAATAAGGAATCCCTGGACGAGAGAAAGAAATTACATAAACACACATGTGCTCACACATATACACTACCCAATCATCTATCTATAAATACAAAGCCTTTTCTTACAAAATCATATGAATAATGAAATCCATATATCTGCAAAAACCTGAATGGTAAATGCTTATCAGGGAATCTTATCTATGTAAAATAATTGGATGGAAGTGTTAGATTCAGTCTAAAAGGTCACCTATTGAGAGCTTTGATTGCCTCAGATCATTCCTTTGCTCTTTGTTCTTCTAGAGAGATGACAACTATCATCTGCTAATTACTATGCAAGTTGAATGAAGGGTAGGATATTGTGTGACTACTTTAATGAATTCCAGTTTATGATACATAGCCTATACTCTCCTCCCCTCAGGTTTAATGGCGATCTAGGGTGGTTAAAGTCTAAAGTATACTCAAAAATTACAAAAATATATTTCTCCCCATTTTTCCATTGAGTGAGTTTTTAACCTTCATAAACCTCCCAATGCATAAGATTTGACATCACTATTAATGTCCCTTTTTTTAAACACAGTATAAGAAACAATACATAGCATACTGCAGTAATATAGCAGTCAAGGTTGATCTTTTTTTTTCACCTCTCAGTTAATTTTACTGGAGTAGAAGGAAAAATGAATGGAAAGCTGTTTTGTTTTGTTTTGTTTTGGTTTGGTTTTATGTTTTGTTTTGTGAGCTTCTTCAAAGCATACAAATTGACAAAGCTGCTGTGAACTGAAATTATTTTGTTTGAATTCAATACTAGAAGCTGCTAATTTCACCTCACTGGCTCACCAACTTCTGTAGCTTTCAACAATCTGCTTTGATAGAGTTTACCCCTAAACTTCCCCTAAAGTCTCCCTATTTGTACCAATGTCTCTACAAAGAGATTTTGGTTCAAAGTCCTCGATAAAATGTTGTGCAAAGAACTGATCACACTAGTCTGATTAAAGGAGAGTTGAACAGAACTATTCCCTTCTCATTCTTGAGTCCTATGCCTCTCTGAATGTAACCTAAGATCTCATTGGTTTTCCTGTCTAAAATATCACACTGTTGACTCATTTCAAACTTGAAGTCTTGGAACGAAAACACCAAATTATTTCTCAGATGAAATGCTATCTAGTATTTCCCACATTTTATATTTCTGTAGTTAACTCTTTTGAATCCAAGCATGTCTTTACATTTCATTAGCCTTTAAGACATAAAGCTTTACATTTTTATTAGAAATAGGACTATACATTATTATTAGATTAGGTCTAATGTGAATGCACTGTCAGGTCTTGGATCTAAACCCTGGCATACATTGTATCAACTTCTCCTGTTCCTCCTTTTAAGTTTTATTTCATTTGAAAATTTGATAAACATTCGTTCTATGTCTTTTTGAAGTCTCTGATAAGCGTATTAAACAAGAAAGGGTAAACAAAGATCCCTGTGTGTCTCTGCTGGAGACCATTCAAGTTTAAACTTAATCATTAATCATCCTTCTTTGAGTTTAGCTATTCAATTAGTTCTGAATCTATCTCACTTTAGTCAAACCCACATATCTCTATCTTTAAACAAGAATAACATGAGAGACTTTATAAAATTCTCTACTGAACTGTAGGTAAACTGTAGCCATAACATTCTCTGATCTATTAGTTTACTGGTATTTTAAAAAGAAAGGAAATAAGATTTGTAAGGTATGACCTCCTTTTGATGCAATCTTGCTCATTTAAAAAAACATTAATATTTAATTTTCTCAGTGTTCACTAATCTTCATTCAATATCACCTTCTAGAATTTTGCCAGAAATCAAAATAAAGCTGACTGACCTATCCTTACAGAAGCCTTTCTTTTATCTTTCTTGAAAATAGTACATGTTCTCAAATGAGTAATCCATGTAAATTTTAAATTACTTTATACATGAAAGATAGTAGTATGATTTGGTCAGCCATGTTAAAATTATTTTAAAAAAAAACAGTCAATTCTATTAGCTTGGGGAGTGGAAGATCAGTAATATCACATAAGTAAGTGACTTGTTGGCAGACCCTTTACATTTTCAACAAGGATTGTTGTGACCTGGAAAGCAAGGAAAATAAATGTTTTGATGGAAGAAAAGTGTTTTTTTTTAAATATTCTTTGTCATTTATATGCAAAACTGCAACAACAGAATGCTTCTCAGGTCCAAAGGAATAGTTTCATCAGCATAACCTGGCAATCTGAATAATGTTCATTGAATTGTCCTGAGATTCAGAGCTTTGAATAGGTTGTAGAGCCTGGGGGATTCGCCAGGGTGCTTAAGAACTAGTAATTCAGGATTAAACCTAAAGTATTTAGTTATTAGTGCAATTTGGTGTTCATATAGCCAGCTCTTTTTGCAAAGATTAGAACTGCTGAGGTTTGCCTGAAGGTAAGATTTGCATAGTCACACCTGGCAATTAGTTCCAGCCAGTAACCTGTTAGGTGCATAGGCCTTAGGTAGGAAAAAAAAATCAAGGTAGTTGAATACTCCTGTTCTAATGAAACCTTTGAGCTTATCTTACTGACTATATCACAGAATCTAATGACAGGATCTAAGGGTTGGAAGAGACCTCATAGGATGTTTCATACAACCTATATCTGCATAAGAATTCCATTCCAAATATACTGTACAGGTGCCCCCATCATACATGTTGGGAGGATTTCCATGAAGAGGAAGTGGTTCCCCTTTTAGATAGCTTTAATTGTTAAGAAGTGGTTTTGTTTTCAATTTCTTTGCAAACCCTTCTCCCTTACTTTTAAGTCTCTCCTTAACTTTTAGTTATTACTCTCACTCTTAGCCCCTAGAGCCAAGTAAAACCCTTCTAATTATTCTTTCTGAGGACAGCCCTTCAAAGTTTTGAAGAATTTGTCATGTCTAAGTCTTATCTCCCCAGTTTTTTCTTTTTTTTCCTTTTTTTTTGGTGGGCAATTGAGGTTAAGTGACTTGCCCAAAGTCACAGGGCTAGTAAGTGTGTCAAGTGTCTGAGGCCGTATTTGAACTCAGGTCCTCCTGACTCCAGGACTGGTGCTCTATTCACTGTGCCACCTAGATACCCGGTTCCCAGTTTTTTCAACTGATCTTTATATTGCTTGACCATTTATAGATTATCCTTAAACAACCTAGCTAGATGCTTATGGATATTTACCAATTTGTTTTATTTGTTTTATATATTAGGCCTGGAGTAGATTATGAGTTTTCAGATGTGGTTTAATCAGGATAGATTACCTGTGATTTAACTCATTCTAGGTACTGTTCCCCCCACCCCTTTTTTTTTCTTCTTGGAGGGGGAGGGCAGGGCAATTGGGGTTAAGTGACTTGCCCCAGGTCACATAGCTAGTTAAATGTTAAATGTCTGAGGTCAGATTTGAACTCAGGTCCTCCTGGCTCCACTATTCACTGTGCACCTTGTTGCCCTTACTGTTCCTTTCTTAATGCACTCTATGGTCACATTAGCTTTTTTTTTAAACTGCTTTATCCCTTAAGTATTTAGAGAAGAAAGTAACCTTAGTGGTAATAGAGTCTAATCTCCTTATTTTATGGATCAAGAGATTAAGGCCCAGGGACATCGTTACTCATGCAAGGTCTTATAATTAATAAGCTTGCAGAAGTAAGCAAGCAAGGAAATGATCAATAAGCATTATTAAGTGCTTACTGTGTACCAGTTATTGGGCTAGGTGTTGAGGATATAAAGGTAACAATTAAATAGTCTCAAGGACATTCCACCACCCCTGGAATAATATGTACATATATCATTGTAACCTATTTTTCCTCTCAGAGATCTGTTCAGAAGAGGTGAGAAGATGGAAGGCTAGAAAATGTGGGTCACTCATGAAGTGAGAGGTCATTCCATTTTCATTGGGTTTTGGGATAGAGACAACTTCCAAGAGCAAGTCAGTGTAGCCATGCAAGGCTAGAATCCTTTTTGTCCAAATGACCAAGGAACAGACATGCTAGGTTGCCACTATTCACTACAGAGCCACAGGAATAAGGATGGGGGGGGCTAAGAAGAGCTGACGAAGGAACCAGTCATGGAACCAAGTAAAGAGTGACAACAGATTGACTAGAATTGGCCAAGACTATGACCTGATTAAATGGAAGTAATAGGTTTGTTGTTGGTTAAATATCTAGGTACTGATAGGAAGTCCCAGTGGCTTCCCCTCCTGACCAGTGAGTTAGCCTATAGAATCTGCTATCAATCTTGCCTGTCCAACCACTTTATTCCTATTACCCCTATAAGAGAATGAGGATAAGTAGAGAAGAGTAAATTGAATACAAATATCCTTCTGCATATGATATTTTTCCATTATATGGTTGAAAGCTTATTTGCGCTTCTAAAGGTAAAATAGAGAGTGACGAGAGGAGAAAGGGGAGATGGGGGAGTGGAGAAGAGTGGGAAAAGAAGGAGGTGGGGGAGGGGCCCTGGGATTCCCTCCCCAGCCTCCCTTCTCTCCTCCAACCCAGGCTGGGGAGATCCGGGTGAGGAGGGCAGGGCCAGGCTGCCCAGGGTCTGAGTCACCACATAGCTGAGCTTCATGTCATCCAAGGCCCTCCCTTGCCCCACCCGTGCCCTATGCCCGCCCCAGGACTCAAATTGCACCCCTGCTCCTCTACCTGAAGCCCTTGTCCTCATCTAAGAAGCTTGAAGGGGGTTGGCCTTGTCTCCTCCCCACGATGTTCAACTCCTGCCTCCCCCCACCAGCTCCCCCTTTGGTGGATACAGATGTGGGCCAGGACAGAAGGAGGGCAGAGGTAGGTAGGGGACTTAGCCCTTCCCCTCACTGTGCCCCAGTTTCCCCATATGTAAAATGACAGGCATAGATTAATTTTATCAATTCAGAGGTCATTGAGAAGACTTCAGAGGTCATCTAGTCCAACCCTCTCATTTTATAACTGGGGAAACTGAGGCCCAGGAAACTTAAAGTGACTTTCCCAGACTCAGCAAGCACATGTCAGAACTGGGCTTTAGACCCAAATCCAGGGATCTTTGCCACAGTGTCCTGACTACATGATTGTTCAGGGCCCTTCTAGCTCTAGCAGGGAATGGGTGGGATGGAAAGGTTCCCCCTACTAGTCCCCATCCCTGGGCAGAAGGGTAAGTCACCAAGAGGGCAGGGTGGGGCAGGGCCCTGGAGTGGCCACAGGCATCTGAATCAATGACTCAGGACCCACATGGCTAAAGGCAGGAGCCCTGGCAGGAAAGTTCCCCCTGCAGCCCATGGAGTGAGTCAGGGAAGACACAGCCTCTCCGGGTACCCTGCCCAACCACTGGCCCGCTAAACACAGCTCTTCTCCTGACCCATCCCCTCTACATCCTCTGATGGGCTCTCTAAACTCATCCCACTTTCCTGGCTCTGGCTGGGGCGTAATTGTTTCCTTTCTTCACCCCCAACCTTGGCCACATTCCCTGAGCCCTCCTGATTCCCCCATCCAGAAGCCTTGGGCAGGTTCCCCAGTCAACCCCTTCCTTGGGCTTTGCCCATTCCCATTCTCTGCACACACACACACACACACACACACACACACACACACACACTCTCTCTCTCTCTCTCTCTCTCTCTCTCTCTCTCTCTCTCTCTCTCTCTCTCAACTGGTACACCAGACCCATGATTGCAAAAGGGCTGAGGCAGCAGGAGAGGGCCTCACATGACAGCTGGTCTTGCTCCCAAAGTGGAGGGGGGAGGCACATTCCAACAAAGGGGGCCCCCTTGTCCCAGCCTGGCAACCCAGCCCCAGCTCCAAACGAGCCTGCTGGGGCTGAAGCCTAGGCAATTAGTAGAAAAAAGAAAGAAATTGTGAGAATGAGAAGGGAGTTGGAATGCCTAGGAGGCCCAGGGGTGCCAACAAGGGCATTTCTTCCTGCACCCCAGGTCTCTCCACCCTCATGGGTAACCCAGGAATGGAGGGAGGGCCAGGTTCCTGCCTGGCACTGTGTCCCTGGGACGCCCCAGTAGTTCAGAGCAGCATTCTTAAAGTCCTGCCAACTGAGCAGGGCAGATGGGCAAAAGCAGGTGGCCCAGCTCCCCCCACCCCCACCGCTTCCACCAAGTTCCAAGAGTTCAGCTTCAGGAGAGAGAATGAGGAAGGGGCTAGGGCCAAGGCAGCCAGCAGTTATGTCCAGGAGTCAGTGAAGAACACCTAGTTTTACAGACTAGGAAACTGAGGCCCAGAAATTTTAAATAACTCCCCCAGGCTAGTTAGTACATAGTAGAGATTGCAATAAAAACCAAACCTTGAGCTCTATCTGAAATAAAGGTTTTATTGAGGCTTTTTTCTTCTGTAATTGTCTATTGTCTGTTCTCATTGACCCTTGCCCCCTCATAGCCCTCCCTCTAAACAAGCATTATGGACTCATTGGTTCAATGCTTAGCCTAGTACCTTACATTTAACAAATGCCTGAGTGATGTATACACCTTTCTGCCCTGTAGCTGACCACCTTCTCTGCTAAAAAGGAAGGAGGCAGGTTTCATATCAATCCTCTGAGGTCACTATGGGTCACTGCACACATCAGAGTTCTGGCATCTCCCTGTATTATCAGGCATTATAAATATACATAGAGTTGTAGTTATTCAGTCGTTTCACCCATATCCAAGTGTTCTTGACCCCATCTGGGGTTTTCTTGGCAAAGACACTGCAGTGATTTGCCATCTCTAGCTCATTTGACAGATGAGGAAACTGAGGCAAACAGGGTGAAGTGACTTACCCAGGGTCACACAGCTAGTGTCTGAGGCCAGATTTGAACTCAGGAATATAGTTTTAAGTTCACAGTGTGTGTCTCTTAGAAAATAGAAGGTTTTAGGGGTAGCTAGGTGGCATAGTGAATAGAGCACCAGCCCTGGAGTCTGGAGGACCTGAGTTCAAATCAGACACTTAACACAAAAACTAGCCATGTGACCTTGGGCAAGTCACAACCCCAATTTCCCTCCAAAAAGAAAAAAAAAGTTTTCTTGTTGTAAAAATACAGACATACCATCTCCCAGAGATTGACTTACATCCCAACATCTAGACCATGTTGTGACTTTAAGGCTGTATCTGCATAGGCCAAGACTGTGGATCAGAATGTTTCTTGTCATCGGAGGTCTTGTGTACCCTGTTCTCTTGGTCCCCTTGCATTTATCCTGTCCATCCTTGTAACATGCAGGTTGTCCCCACCTGCTAGACTGGAAGTTTCTGGAGGGCAGGGACATTTGTGTTTGTCTTTGTACCCCCAGCTCTGAGTAGGGCACCTGGCACTGAGAAAGTCTCTAACAGGTGTTCCTTGGTTGGTTGGTTGGTTCTGCTAGTTTCTCTTGGCATCCATGCCACCAAATGATGGGGGGAGGGAAGGTGCTCCCAAAGGAAGGGGAAGATTTACCCACCCTCTTCCCAACATACACTGTAAGCCAGGAAAGCCACCCCAACACCCCCCAAACCTGGTCCTGGCAACTTGCTATATTAACTACAGACTTGACGGGGTGGGGCCCAAAACCCTCCCCCACTACCACCCCACCCACCCCTCCTGAACAGGAAGTGGCACATTTGGGGCATGTAGGCAGCTGGTAGGATGGGCCTTGCCTCAGTTCAGGAACAGCAGCTGTCTGGCTCCAACCTAGAGGAACAAGGGAGGGAGGGAGGAAGACTGTCACATTTTATTTAAATAAAGGCCCCGAAACAAACCTTCCCTAACAGCAGCCCTGGCCTCCCAAAATAACCCCTGACTGGAGCAGGAAGACAAAGAGGGCTGTGAGCACCTCCCAGCCTGGTTTGCTCCCAGACCCTATTTCATCCACACTGCATGATTTAGAAAGATTTCTCCCAGGAGCTGGAGTCTGCAGGTTTGTCCCTTCACACCTGTTTCATTCTCTAGGGCCATAGGCCCAGGGCTGGGAGAAGCCTCAGAAGCCTCCTATGGTCTCATTTTACAGATGAGAAAATTGAGGGCGGGGTAGGGCCTTCAGTGGCTGGCCAAACCCTCCCAGGCAGAGCCCAGAGACAGGCTCCTCACAGACTTTAAAACTGGAAGGAACAAGGTCATTCACTGAGAGAGGAAACAGCTTCTACAGGTCTTCTGGTCCAACCTGCTCATTTTACAGATGGGGAAACTGAGGCTCAGAGAGGGGAAGGGCTTGGCCAAAGTCAGTGTTTCATCTAACAGAAAGAGCTCGGTCCAGCCCGAACACACGACCGTTTACAGCAGTATTAGGAGCTTTCATATAGCCTTTCGAGCTTTGCAAAGCATTCAGAACACGATCTCATTTGGTCCCCCAAAACACCCTTGGAGGCAGGTGCCATCATTGCACCCATTGTACAGATGAAGATACTGAGGTGGGCACATACCCAATGGGAGTCCACTGATTGGAGAATGGGAGAATAAACTGTAGATGCATGCAATTGAATATTATTGTACCATGAGAAATGATGAGTATGGGGCAATATAAGGAACTTGGGAAGATGGGCAAAATGATACAACAGGCAGAAGCAGGGAAATCGACAGGGTGACTGTGGTAAGTGACAATGGAAAGAAAAGCATCCTGGGAAGACAGCAGAATTCTGCCCAGGTCCAGAGCCGGTCTGGCCTTTGGAAGAAGAGGGCTGAAACATGCCCTCTCTCTTTGGGAAAGGGAGGCTACGGGCACCAAACGTCGTTGTCAGGCATGGCTAACACACTGCTTTGTTTTGCCTTCCCATACTTTTTTGGTGAGGGACTGTGTGTGTGTGGGGGGGGGGGGGGGTGAGTGTGTGTGTGTGAGAATGTGTGTGTGTGAATGTGTGCGAATGTGTGAGTGTGTGTGTGTGTGTGTGTGTGTGTGTGTGTGTAAGCATCATTAAAACACTGGGGATGACTTTACTCTCACTTTCACCTCCAGCCAGAGTTCCGGACCAGAGCAAGGCGATGAGAGAGACACAGAGGCCAGGCAAGATTTTACATGTGGCTACACGAATGGCTCCCTGACCTGGGTTTGTGGGTTTCGCCCAGAGGACGCATCAGTCTGCCTTTCCTTGGGAGTTCCCTCCCTTTGGCTGGGAGCAAAGCAATTAGACACCCTGGGCTGCCATTGGACGTTTACCTTCCAGGGACAAAAGAGCTGGGAAACTGGGAGCCCCACAGGGGCAGGGCACCCCAGGGCCCTCCCACACACACACACATACACAGATCTCACTGCCAGCACCCTCACAGGAACCCAAGAGGAGCAAAGGGGAAGATCCTGGAAGGTTGTGGTGCCCACAGGTGAGGACAGAGAGAGTGAATCAGAGGTGATGGGTGGAAGGGACTAGCAGCTAGCTACCAATCAATCAGCATTTCCTTTTTTTTTTTTTTTTTTTTTTTTTTGCTCTTTGGAGGGCAATTGGGGTTAAGTAACTTGCCCAGGGTCACACAGCTAGTTTTTTTGTGTTAAGTGTCTGGGGCCAAATCCAAACTCAGGTACTCCTGACTCTGGTGCCAGCACTCTACTCACTGCGACACCTAGCCACCCCTCAATCAGCATTTCTTAAGTACTTTGTAACTCCCATGAAAAGAAATACCAAGGTGTTCTCTGGGAGAAGCCCCCAAACACCAGCCTGTGGGTGACTCATGCAACCAATGTCAAAGCTTTCTGGGCCTCTCTCAGGAGCACCCTCCAGTCTGAAGCCCCTGTTGGAGGTGAGAGTAAGGCATCTGAGGGGATTTGAACCTGGGCCTCATTTCTTTCTGGACCATGGAGTAACATAAAGGTGGTCTGGGGAAGGCCCAAGAGAGGCCCTGGCTTTCTTTTTTGAATGGCGTAGGACACCCCCTTCTCCACCACCAATACCCTTCCCCTTTTGGGTCAGCCTTTTCTCCATCTTCCTTTCTGAGGACTCTGAGGAATTTGGAAAGGGTGGTAAAGGTCAAAGAATCCTGTGTTCAAATCCAGCTTCTGCCACCTCTCTGAGCTGTACCTGGAACAGAGGAAGGACTTTTCAGTGCTTGCTGCCTGACTAGCCTTGGAAACATCACTTAACCTCCACAGGCCTCAGTTTCCTGATCTGTAAAAAGAGGATAGTGGACAAGATTCCTTCTGAATTCCTTTCCAGACCAAAGTATATGACGCTGTGATAAGATGCCCCCGCTATGAGGCTGCAGTTGTCTCCTCAAAGGAATATTCTCAAATATCCCTCAAATTTTCAAAGAATAACCATCCCTATATTGTTGGGACTTGTGAGATTGTGAAACACTTTACATGCAGAATCTCATCTGATCTTCACAAAACCCTGGGACCCCAGTGATAAGGAAACTGAGGCTCAGAAAGGGCCAGTGATGTCTTCATGGTCACAAAGCTCCTGAGTATCTGAGGTAAGATTCAAAACTAGCTCTTCCTGATCCCAGCCGTAGCACTCTGGTCCCCGGGGTCACCACCATAGCAGCAATGACATCGGTTATATAGCCCTTGAAGCTTTACAAAGCCTTCACATGTTCTCTCGTTTGATCTGCACAACAGCCTGGGGGCAGGTGCTATTATTATCCTATTTTACAGATGAAAAAACAGAGGCAGAGAGGGTCAGCAAATGACTGGGTTAACACTCAGGTTTTCCCACACCACGAACCGGATCTCCTCATCTAGAATACAAAAGGGTTAAACTAGGTTCTGTCCCACTCTTGAACCATGACCTTATGATTCTTTCCTGTGTTGGGATTTTGACTAATAGGAGTTTGTAGCCTTTTCTAAGAGCCTCTGGTGAGAACTAGGAAAAAGTACTGCCCCTGCTCCTCAAAAGATGTGGATTCAAGTCCAACCCCCCAATACTTACAGCCTGCCTGATCTTAGGTCAGTAGTTTAACTTTGCAAGGTCTCAGTTTCCTCAAATGCAAAGTGAGGAGGATGGATGAGACAACCTCTGAAGTTCCTTCCAGTTCTGAATCTGATCGACTCCAAGGGTGCTAGCCTTGGAATCCAGAGACAGCTGAGTTTGAATGTTCCTTGGATGCTTACTGTGTGACCTCGAGCAAGTCACACCCTCTGGGATGGTTTTCTCCAGTATAAAATGTAGGGAATGGACTAAATGACCTGCTCTAAATCTAAGGTCATCTGATCCTCCAAACCCTAAGCTCAAATCTGACATTTACCTACTGTATATAGCCTCAGCCCCCCCCCCCCCAACCTCAGTTTCCTCATTAATAAAATTCTACTGGCATCTTTTATTTCTTATATCATTATAGTTACCCCAAGCGTCCTTCCCTGCCCTCCCCAAGGGAACCATCGTATATAACAAGCAATTATCATTTAAAGAGGAAAAAAATTGGCACAATTGATCAGTACACTGAAAAAGTCTGAAACCCTGTGCAATGTTCATTCAACAGCCATGGAGCTCCTACCTTGGCAGAGCAGGGCCTGGGGGTGTCCTCGAATCTCTCATCCTTGCAGCCCTGCTCCAGCTTCAGCATTTCACCACATCCACTTTTCATTTGGGGCGGTTCTTCCCCTTTTCATCTTTGTGGTTACACTGAGTGTTTTCTTGGTTCTGCTGACTTTACTCTGCATCAATTCCGAATTTCTCTGTATTCATCACATACATAATTTCTTACAGCATAATAATATTCCGTTACTTTCATGTACCACGATTTGTTTAGCCATTCCTCAATCAATGGCCATCTACTTTGTTCCCAACTCTTTATCACAAAAGGTACTGTGATAAATATTTTGGTGTATATGGGGATATCAGTGGCTTCCTTAGAATATGAGCCCAGTATATGGAGGCCCGGGTTCAAAAAGGATAATCATTTTCATTACTTGCATAATTCCAAATCTCTTTCCAAAGTGGGTTACCATTTCAGTTCCACCAATAATGTATGGTGTGCGGGTCATCCCACACCCCACCTCCAGTAGACTACTGCTCTTTTATCATCTTTGCCAATTTGCAGGATGTTAAATGAGGGGATCGAACTTGAGGACTGGCAGCTCTAAATCCACAAGCATTGCCTACTTCCCCACTCCTAGATCTGCACGACGTCTTCTTCCTCTAGGCTGAATACTACCCGAAGCCCCAGGCCAATCCTTCTGCAGGGTATAGGGAGGGGTGGGGCTCCAGCATCCGGCCTGGAGTTCCGGATGGACCCCCGCCTCCTCCTTGGAGTGGGAAGTGGGGGAAGGGGCTAGATCCCGGAATGGTGGAGGGGATACGGTTCGGTGACTCAGGCAGGCCGCCCAGAGGCAGGGCGGGTACCGAGAGAACTCCAGATGTGCTCCCCTCCCCCTACATCTGGCCAGGGAACGACCCGGCCTTTAACTCCGGCCTCTCCTACCCCCTATCCCGAGGGCCGCCCCTGTTCCCCAAACCTAGACCAGCTGCTCCGATTCAGTCCCCCTCCTTTCAGGGAGCGCCCCCAGCCCCTCCTGCCCCGTCCGAGATCCCCTCCCTTTCTCCCCTAAACCGCCGGGGCTGCAGGATACTAAGGGTGAGTCACGCTTCCTGCGCTCACCCTAGGAGGCCCAGCCCAGGACGACAGCACCCCCGCCCCGCCCCCAAACGCCCCCCAGAGCGGCCCTGGCACGGCCAGTCCGCCCCTAAATCTCCCCCCCCCCCGGGTCATGGGCCACAGCCTCCGTGTCTAGGCACTGCCCTTGGGGCTGGGGACCTCAAAACCGCCCCAAGCTGCCTAGTGCCTTAATTTACTGGCGTTTGGCTGTCCCACGGAAGACCCGGCTAGACCCGGCCCTACAGGAGCTTCCAGTCTTTTAGGGAGGCGCACCTCCCCCCACTCCCACACCCCTTGGCCGGCAGCACAGTTTTGGGCAAAGTACTTGGGCCTCCCAGTCAGCACACTCCCATAGACCCAAGGCTCTCCCGCTAACAGGCGCGTTTATGTAGCGCCTACACTGCTCCCCAAGGAGACAACATTTAGGCTGCGTCTACACGGCGGCTCCCATTGACAGCTACGGCAGGGCAGGACTCATTTTCTTGGCCCTAATCCTTAACCAGAACTTAAGAAGTCAGGGCTTAATAAAAGCTTGATAGGGGGAATTGCCATGGAAATGACACTTACTCACAATATAGAAGCTCCTTCATAGGGCTTCTAAATGGCCAGGTTGGGGGGTTTTAGCATCCCAAGCCAATCCCACAAGATTGATCAGAGCCTGGAGTGTCCACGGAACCGGAGTTCAGATTCTGCCTCAGAAACCTGAGACTAGAATGGTCTACAGAGGCATGCACCAGCCGGATTAGCTTGGGTCCTGCTTAGATGCTGCTGGGGCAACAGTGGGGAGAATACTGTCTTAAACCTGGCAGTTTGAATGGAGCAGATGAGAACAGGGCTAAATTCTCAAGGAAGCTGGGCATTTGAGAAGATGGGGGTGAGGCTGGGGGTGCGCCCCCTCCTCCTTTCAGTCACTACCATGGCCAGGCCCCAGGAGGACCTACAACAGCCCTCCAAAATCTGTACAGCACCATGATTTCATTTGAAAGACCCTGTAGCTGACATCATGCTCCTTGTGGGGAGAAAATGGAACCTCGAATTCTCTCTTATCAAGCCTCCAAGCCCATGTGAAGAGGCTGAAAGGGGAGCGGGAAAGCAGTGGTAAACACTGAGGCTGCAGGGGGTGGGGGGGTGAAGACAGTTTCAGGGAGGTCCCAGCGCACCCCCTCATGCTGTAACCTGACCCTTTGGCTGTTGCGGGCAATGCAACCTAGCTTGAAGCTGGCAAAAGACCACACCTGGGCTGGCAGAAGAGGCCTGGAACCAAGGAGTAAGGTCAGAGAGGCCCACTGGAAGCCTCCACCCAGGCCTTTGCTCACTAACCTTGAATGCTAGAATGGCATCAAGCCAGGGCAGGATCCAAGATGAAAGAATTATCACAGATCTTTTGAGGCAGGAGGGCCCGCAGTGTCCCCAGGCCTAGAGGCCTTCTGATTGGTCCAAGGGCAGAATGGGGGGGTAGAAGCCCCCATAAGAAGCTGGGTGGGGGGAGGCACCAGGCCCCTCCCTCTTCCCAAAGGCCAAGGAGAGGCTTTAAGTCAGTCAGAAGCCCCATCCTCTTTGCCTGTGGTTGGGGGTGGGGTGGGATTTATCCAGAGCTGGGACTTGGATTACAGAGAAGCAAACTAAGGCCCACGGTGGTCAAGTGAGGGGCCACATGAGAATTCAAGGCCAGTCCTGCCCTCTTCCTTACAGAACTGGCGGCTGCAGTGGACCCACCTGGTCTGTGCTCAGTCTCAGTGGGCAGATGGGACAGTAAGTCAATTCAAACAAGAGCCCCTCAGTCTGGACACTCACCACATCCAGCTACTAGCTTTTTAAAAGAACGGTGTGGGGGGAGGGGGGGAGGGGACTGAGACAGATGCCACACACCATAAATGACGGGGGACACTCAAGTGGGGGTTTCTGTGTTCAGTTTCGTTTAATGACTGGCACCTCCCTGCAGAGGAGGAAGCAGGCAGCTAGGTGGTAGCAGGGGAGGGTGTTCACTTGAAGATCTTGCCCTGATTGAAGGGTTTGCCCACGTGCTGGAAGGCCCCCTCCCAGGAGAAGTACTCTCGGACCATGGTCTGGGCCTCCTCACTGCCAGGATCCAGCTTACGCCATGTGTAGGACTCGTAATCTACCTGCCAGTCTGGACTCAGCTGTAAAGAAAAGTGGAGCAGTGAGTGACAGGCAGGAGAGGCCCAGCGCCCCCCACCTTCTAGCACTGGCCACAGCCAAGGACAAGAAAGCCATGGCTCCAAGGCCTGAGCAGAGAACACCCCAGCTCACCGGGAAGGCAAGTTCCTGGCCCCGGAAAACCCAGACTCCAGAAATGGCGCTGCTATTGTTGGTGCCAAAAAGGATGACGCTGGCAAAGGCGTTCTTCCTCAGCTTGTCCAGGCGTTGGAACATTCCAGTGATGAGGTTGCAGCTCATGAAGGTCTGGCTGAGCTCCTGGGGGAAGCGGTACTCAGCGTACCACAGGGACCAGCCGTCCCGGTCGAAGTGCTCCCAGAAGTACGGCAGGGCCACCGTCAGCGTGTCCTCGTTGGAGTACTTCCGCTTAAACTCATCCAACACAAACGTGCTGCAGGGAAGGCAGACAAGGAGAAGGGTCAGTGTGGAAGGCCCTCCAGGGACACTGGGATGCTGCCCATGCAGGAGGGAGCCTGCTCAGCCTGGGGTACAAAAATCATTTGTAAACAGGGCAGCAGGTGGGGTGGGCCACTCCCAGCATCCCACTTCCCCTACTTCCCTTCCCCCCAGTAGCTATGATCAGCATGTGGAGGGCGTGGGCAGGGAGGGAAGAAGGCTCCAGCAGCCAGTCACTGCTGCCCCCTAGCGTCCACTCCAGCTCCATCCACAGACCTGCTCCTTTCCCCTGCCCCTCTAAGCCTGGCCCAAGGGGATTTCCCTCCCCTGCCCCATTAGCCCACAGCAGAGCCCAGCAGCAGCTCCCATCCTTCCCAGGGAGTTATCCACACAGGTAAATGTCTCTGCCTGCCCAATGGCACTTTCCACTAGTGAGAAGGAACAACACTGGGCGGGGGGTGGGGCCCTTCCCGCTCCAGGTACTGCCACAGTTTGGTGATCTGAGACTGGTCCTGGTCTCTCCTCTACTCCATAAACTCCTTGGCTCCCTACTGCCTCAAAGATAAATGTGGACCCTTCTAGGGGGCTTTCTTTTTTTTCCCAACAAAGTTTATTAAAGATCCACCGTGTTGCTCAGACTCTTAAGAAATCTCACCATTGGCTAGACTCAAGGAATCTGAGCCTCTAGGGAACTTTCAAAGCCCTTCACTCCTCCCCCTCCGTAATCACCAAGAGGGGCTAAAGGACCCAGGCAAAGTACATAGAAGGACCCACTGCATTCATACTAAAACCACTCAGATCTACAAAGTCCCCACAAAAGATCCACAGAGTAGAAAGAATTCAACTATTTTACAATTTTAAATTACAATTTTACAAATAGGGAAACTGCCCAGGTGAGGATCTTAAGATGGACAGAGAGGTCAATCTCCCACTGATCTCAATGATCCCAGCCACTACATAGAAGTCACAGACCCTCAGGGCCCAAACCACTCTGCCCCCAGGGCAGACGCATGGCAGGTCAGCCTGTAACAATGGACTGCAGAGGCCTGACCAATGACAGCCAAGCTTCTATCCCATAACACAGATGTGTTCAGAAGTGACAATGCTGTGGGCACTTCCTGTGACAACTGAGTGGGCAGTGTCCCAGGGTATGGCTGGTGGGGCCGGGCCTGGCTGGGGAGGAAGAGGGGCCCTTGGATGCTGCCTGGCCACAGAGCTCAGCCCTGAGAACACGCCCTGGCTATTTCAATGCTGTCATCAGCAGTTTCAGATTCTTTTCCTTTTTGTCTGATAAAAACACATTTGTTACATGGAACCCCTCTCTGTACGGAGCCTGGCTGAGCAGGAAGTGTACTAAAGGACGTTATGGTGATGTCGAAAACCAACAAAAGCCTATTGAAGAAGAAGGAAGAGTCCGGCAACCCGCCTGTCTCTGGCTTCCAGGGAGGCTGTACCACACAGCTGAAATACAAGCATCTGGGGCCACCTCCTGGATAAAGGGGAAAAGATTACTTCTGGTGCCTACAGAGACCCCTAATTTAATGCCTGAAAGACCCTTCCAGATCACTTTGCCCAGGAGGCCATGGCCAGGTCCAGAGATCAGGGTCTAAAAATATGAAGGGAAAAAGATCACACCTTAATTTTCACCATTTCCTTCAATTATCTAAGAAATCACCCCAAAGGATCCGTCCAGGCCACAACAGAGATTAAGAACCGCTGGTATTTGGCTAGGTGGCGCAGTAAAAAAAAACCTAGCCGTGTGACCTTGGGCAAGTTACTTAACCCCAACTGCCCTCCAAAAGGCGAAAAAAAAAAAAAAAAAACCTGGTCCACCCAATGCCTCCCTCTGCAGGATGCCTGGCCTAGCTCCTAAATCCACAAGGCGGGGCTTTCTTCCTCTTTCTTACTCTCTCCTTCTCACAGAGCCACACATGCTCCAGTAAGGACAAAGGCTACTAATGCATTCTGTGCATGCACAACCCCAGATCAGGACCAGGAGGCCAACTGAGAGACATTCGAGCTTAGTGACCAGGGGCATGAGGGACTGGCCGGCCCCCCAGCTGCCTCTACAGAATAGCCTGGGGTCTTTGGGACCAACAGCTGCTGGAGAAGCATCTTTGGGGTTAAGAGTGAAGGCCACGTAACTGGCAATGCCCACAAGCTCTGGGGAATGATGGGATCCATTCCCTAAGGATCAGCTAGCTGCCACCTTCCTCCTCCTCTGCACCCCACCCTCCTCAGCACCTGGCCTCCAGGAGAGATACTCAGAGACTCAGAGCCACCCAGGACAGAAACAATAACTGGTTTTCACAGGCGACATTAATAGCCAGTACAGTGTGCCAAAGGCTGCCCAATCTCTCCAAGTCTCTGGCCCAGGAGGGCTCCTACCTCACTTCTGGCCTCTTCCTCTTAGGGATCTCTCATCAAGCCCCATGGGTTCAATGCTTATCTCTATGCCCATGAGCTCCTGTTCTAACATTCAGCCACTGCCACATCTCTATCTTGCACACATCCCAGCAGACACCTGAAACTCACCTTGCTTGGTACAGAACTCCTGCTCCTTCCACCAAACGTATCTTCCTCCTCTCCTTATCACTGCTACCAGCCTGGGCATCTGGACATCTCCTCATCCTCATCTCCCCGTCTCACTCACCATTTCTCCTCCCCTCTCACCAGGACTACAAGAAATACCTCATGGAATCTCCACACACAGATGCCAAGGCAGGTCAGTCTCCTGCTCAGTAAGCTTCCATGGCTCCCTATTACTTGCAGGATCAAGATACTTTTTTCTCTTTTTGGAGGGCAATTGAGGTTAAGTGACTTGCCCAAGGTCACACAGCTAGTTTTATTGCAGGCTTAAGATAAACCCTTTTTTGGCATTTGGTGTTCTTTATCACCTAGTCCCCTCCTGACTTGCCTCTAAGCTTAGGTACAATTCCTGATCCTTAGGTAGTGACATCTCCTGGGCAGACCCAGTGACTGACATGCCATCCCCCCACTGGAAGGTAGGCATAGCCCGGGGCCTAGCCCATAATGCTTCTGATTAACTGGCTGCAATAGCACAGTCCCCTGCTGACTCCTCTCTAGGGTGTTTCCTACCTCTTGGGCAGGTGGGCAAAGGGATCCTTGGCCTTGGGCTCTGCAGCTAGGGCCTGGTCACACTCATCCATCTCCTCCTCAGGGCCAGGGGCCGCAGCTGCCTTCTTCTCTTCCTTCCGCTCAGCCTGGGCCTTGGGTTTCTCTTCTCGCTGTCCCTTCTCTTTTCTTGGGACCTCCTTCTTGGGCTGACTCTCAGCAAACTTTTTAGCTAGAGAAAGGGAGAAACAGGATCCAATAAAGCCCATCTCTGGCACAGGACTCTGAAAGCAGAGATGGACTGACTGAGGGTCAAGGCATAGCAAACACCCTGAGCAGCCCCGCTCAGCACCCAGCACCCAGCCAGCGCTTCAGCAACGTCTGTTCTGGAAAGCAGCGGCTATCAAAACCACTGGGGAAAGGCTCTAGAACAAAAAAGGCATGACAGAACAGATGGGAAGATCACTCAACCCAATGCCTCCAGTCTTGGTAAGTCCCTATTTGACCAGAATAGCCATGAAGCAGTCTGGCAGAAATCAGATTTAAACCAATGCCTTACAGCACATACCATACTGAGATCTAACAGGGAGCTGGCCTGGAAATCAAAGATCAGGCCACAAAAAACAAGAAAAGTAATTACAGTTATAACCAACTGCAAAAATAAGAGACCTGAACATATGAAACTTAAAAGGTCTTGTACGATTAAGAACTTAGTAGCAGCCAAAAAGCAGGCAAAAACTTTGGTCAACCATGTCTGACAGAGGTCTGACTGCCAAGATGACTGAGCTAAGTACTGGGTGCATGAATGTAGAGCCCTCAATACACCAGTGGTCAAGAACAAGAACCCACAAGCAAAAGAATGACCAACACTCCCCCAGGTTCTGCAATCAACCAGCAAGGGGGTGGCGCTTGACTGGCTAGCACTGCCCTGAGGGCTGAGCAAAGGGCTCCACCAGAACCTCTGACCCCCTACCCCCACCCCAAGCTCATCCACAAGAACCCTCTACAACAACATTCCCTTTCTGTACCACAGAAACTTGATGCCCACTGACTGGGTGGGGAATGGCTGAATATGAGTGATGGAACATGACTGTAGCATTAGGAAATGACCATGAAGAAACACGGGAAGATAACTGAACAGATGCAGAGTAAGGCAAGCAGGAAAACACACTGACAACAGCAAAAAATAATCGGTGCCAAGGAGGAATGGTGGTGGCAGCAGGGAATGGCGACTGAGCTAAGCCCCAAGGACACAGAAGATGCCTATCTCTGCCTCTTTGGTGGAGGTGGGGGGCCACAGACAGGCAATACTGCATACACAGCTAGCTATGTCATGCTAGGCTTCAAGAAGGGGTGGGGGGGTTTCCTTCCTCTTCTTATCATAAGGTATGCTGCTCTGAGAAGAGGCAGTGGATGGTAAGAGAAAGGTTCCAAAGGCATCACCAACAATTTACCTTCAAATACCCAACAAACGCTCGCTGGTTCTCCCTCCATCCTCCATTGTGGTGCTCACACTTACCATCAAACTGCGCCATCTTCTCACAGAGCTTCACCTCTCCCAGCACAGCCCGGAACTGGGGCTGGTGGATGCAGGTGAGGAACCAGCGGTTGGTGTTGGGGAAGGCTTGGCGGAACGATGGCTCCAGGACCTGGAGGGCCATAGCAGACGGAAGCTCAGTGCTGGCCCAGCCTTACAAAGGCTCTCACCAATCAAGGAGGGAGGTGCCCCTGGGTGGAAGCCACCCAGCCCACACCAGCTGGAAAGCGGGGGCAAGCAATGACCCTCTCCCTTGCCAGGAAACAGTCCCAGTACAGATCCCCATAAGTCTCAAAAATCAGGAGGCAAACCCTGAGAGTGCAAAAAGGGGTGGGCAGCAGAAGCTGGTCCTGGCTGGGTCCAGCCCTCCGTCCTTACACTGCCTATGCCCGCCTGGCTCACCTGCTTATAGAGCCACAAGAGGGTGCACACAACTGTGATGTCAGCCAGAGTCACGCGCTCCCCCACCAGGAAGGTGCGAGTCTTCAGGTGGGTATCAAGCAGCCCCAAAACCCGCCTCACCTCCTCTTTTGCATTCTCTGTAGCCTGGAGGAGACAAGGAAACACAGTGACCCTCGGTCCCCTTTATGGTCCAACCAGGCTCCATCCATGTGCAAGCTGCCCAGAGGTGCAGCAACTTCCTCCAGCTTAGACTCTCTGCCCAACCTGGGCCTCTATGGCAGCCCAGACAGCTTTCCTGGCTCCTCCACCGCCTGTGCCACTCTGGGGAGGCTTCTCTCCAGCTTCTATCCAGTCTCAGGTTGCCTTCTCGCCTCCCTAGGAGCAGGTAGACATCCCTTCCAAATGCCCCTTCCATAGTGCCTTCCCTGACCATGTGACCTGGCCAGGCCCAAGGAGGGTGGGCAGGGCGGGGCAGCACCAGTGAGCCCCACCAAAAGAGGTCAGAGAGGAAATGTGCTGAGGTGACCAACAGCTGACAGTGCTGTATTCTCCCATTACAACTTGGCCACGCTGGCTCACTGCCTTCTAAAGGCTCTTTCCAATGCTAACTTCTACCAATTTAGAAACCATAGGATGCTGAGCTACAGGGAATCTTCAAGGTCATCTGGTCCAACACCCTCCCTTACAGAGGAAGAAACTGAGGCCAGAGAAGGGATTATCTGGCCAAGGTCAGAGGCAGAAGCTGAGCTCAAAACTGCCTAAAACTGTACAGACAGGCCTGACCATGCTGGTCACACCTATGCCATTTCTCAGGGGTCAAAGACCAAGAGAAGGGGCAGCTAAGTGGCGCACCTTCCTGGGGTATCTCGAGGATCCAAGGGCTCCTTCTATCGGCAGGGATCCCCACCAAAGCCTCTCCCTTCAATCAAGCACAAATACCTCCTCTGACAGGCACTGAGCCAGCTACTTAAGATACCTGAGTCCCTGCCCTCAGAGAGCTTAATCAGTGAAGACAAAGCACGCGCACGCGTGTGTGTGTGTGTGTGTGTGTGTGTGTGTGTGTGTGTGTGTGTGTGTACAGGAGATTAGCAAATGCCCTAGGAAGGAGGGGGTGCCTGAAATGAATCCTGAGGGAACAATGAGCAAGGGGAACATTCCCAGCATGGAGGGTGGCCAACACAAAGCAAGAGAGGCAACAGTCTGAGTGGACCATAGAGAAAGGAAGGTTCAGAGGGGCTGACATTGGCTGGCCAAGAAGTGGGGTCAGCTCTGTGCTTCCTGAAAACCAAGTAGCAGACAGGTTCCTGCATTGGGCCAAGGGGAGAGACCAAGTCCATCCTTTACCAGCCCTCCCTCATTCATGTTCATCTCGTCCTAGCCAAGGATCAGGCCTAGAGCTGCCCTGTGGCCGGTGATACCCCACCCCCTACCTTCCTACTCCCAAGGCTCACCTGTTTGTTGTGGTGCATGATGCCGAGAGTAGGAAACACCCAGGTACTGGCTGGAGGGACGATGTCACTGTCAGCAAAGCTGACCCATTGGATCACCTGGGCAGCAGCCTCCGGGGTTGAGCCTCGAAGGTCATCATTGCTCACTGCAAAAGGGAGAAGAGGAGGTGGTCATCCTATGAAAACAAGGCTCAGAGTTCCCACCATCCCCAAAACAGCCTTCTAACCACAAACAGCTTCCCTAAGCCCCGGACCATCCAACCCCCTCCAACAGCCCCCACAATTACCATAGTGTGCAATGGCGTTGCTTTCAAACACACAGAACCCATCATCACCCTCAAACGCTGGAACCTGGGGGCAAAAGCAGACAGAAACGACCCTACCTTGTAGGAAACCACAGGAGCCCATCACCAGCAGCCTGAGAGCAAGGCCTGTGCGTTATGTTCCTTCACAAAGGACAACAAAGGGATTCAGACCCCTTTCTCCCACCCACAGAACCTAGAATGGGTAGGGGGAACAGTGACTTTGGGGTGGGGGAAGGCCGGGCTAGAACCATTCTAGGCACCAGCCTAGAATCTAGCCCCAAGATGAGAGGATGCTTTGAGAACTCGGAGTCTGAAAATCTCTACTCACCTTGCCTGCAGGAAATTTTCGGAGGAATTCAGGGGTGCGGTTGGTCTGACCAAAGTGGAAGTGGGGAGGTGCGGACAGCACTCGGATCTGGGCTCCACTGTACTGTGCAGCAATGAGGGCCTTGAAGGCCCGCCAGTTTTCAGGGTATGTGTACAGGGTCTGTGGAGACATGGAAAGTGAAAGGGAGCAAGGGGGCCCCCAATACTCCCTTCTCAGCCTCAAACGCTATTGCTCCATGCAGTGAGCCTTCAGTCTCACCAGACTGTTAAGGGGCAGCCACCATGCCCAGGATGGTCAGATGGCCACCCCGTAGTGGCCCTGGAGTCCCTGGAAAAGGGACTTCTCCTGGGCTCCCAACCCCCAGGCCCCGATCAAGTTTTCTGAGCCTCAGTTTCCTCATCTGGAAAAGAGGAACACTGGTGGGGAGGGAGTCCCAAGCCCTCTGGGACTCCGACCCAGGCAGCCAAGGAACAAGCACTAATGGGGGTTCACTAGGCAGGCGGGCTGGAGACAGCCCCAGGGGGCTTGAGTGGGACTGGGCCCCTCAGCTCGGGCGAGAGCAGGGCTGTCCGAGGGTCGTGCGCACGTCCCCAGGGCCAAGCATCCCAGAGGCTGAAACGGCGCTGGCTGAACAACTGGGCTCAGCCCCAAGCAGCCCCGAGAATTCGGCCCTTCTCAGAGCCCCCTGACCGCAGCACCAGCCAGATGGCCCCGCGGGGGCGGGGGCCAAAGCGCTGCCAGTCCCCCCCCAGCCCAAGCCCTCCCCCCCACCCATCACCCCCTGCCCTCATCCCCCCATAACCCCGCTGGCCCCCCGCGCCTCCAGCCCTCATTCCCGGCTCCTGGCTCCCGGCTCCCAGGCCAAGCCTCTGGCGCCGGGCCCTTACGAAGGGCAGGGAGTCCGAAGGCCGGCCGGCGAGCGGCGGGGCTGGGAGGCGGACCCGCGCGGGGATCTCCGAGCGCTCAGGGGCCGGGGCAGGCCGGGGCGCCCGGCAGCGGGCGGCGGCCAGGGCCGGCCTCAGTTTCTCCCCCCCGCCGCCGCCTCCGGGCCCGCAGGCGGGGCCCACAACGACCGCCTCGGCTGGGGCCGGGCCCCCCCCCGCTGCTGAACCCTCCCGGAGGCGGGCAGCGGCCGGAGGGACCAAGGATGGCGGCGGATGCGCCCCCCCAGGGCCCGAGGCCGCCGAACTCACCCCGGCCGCCATGGTGATTCCGCAGAGAAAGGGGGTGGGGACGTCGGCGCTGCCGCAAAGTGAGTCCGGCGGGGGGGGGCGGGGAGAGGAGGAGGAGGAAGGGAAAGAGGGAGGGAGGGTGGGAGGGAGGGAGGGAAGGGCGGGTGGGAGGGAGGAGCGGCCGGAAAGCGAGGAAGGCGTCGAACGGAGCCTCGCGACAGAAGGGCGAGCCCTCCGCGCACCGGCCGAAGTCGCGAAGCGGCGCGCGCCTGCGCACAGGGCGCCGCCGAGGGCCTGGCCGCGAGGGCGGTCGGTTGACTTCGGAGCACTTCGGAGTCTCCTCCCCCGCTCCGCCCCGCCCCGCCCAGAAGGCTCGGCGGGTGAGCAAATCCTAGGGGCTGCCCGGGCGCGCACCCGCCCGCCTCCTAGCGCGTCTCCGTGAAGGCGCTCCGAACTTGGGGGGCGGGGAACCCTGGCTGGCCTGCCCCGTCACTTCGTCTAATAGCTGAGGAAACTGAGGCAGGGCGGGGAGAAGTGACTCGCTAAGAGCCACAGATGTCAGTACGGCAAAGATAAGATTCAAACCCCAACCCCCTGATGGCAGGACCAGGTCACTTCCTCCCGGGCCCAGGAGCCCAGCTGGCACATTTTGTGAACAGGGAAACTGAAGCACGGGGCGGAGAGAGGTGACTTTACCAAATGTCGGCCAGGAGTGTGCAGATAGCTGCTCTTTGGGTCAAGAAGACAAAAGTTAAAATCCAGCCTCATAACTTTACTGTAGTTTTTAAAAACATATTTTTACTTCTTTCATTAAATATTTTCTAAGTACATACAAAAAGTTTTAACATTAATTTTTAAAAATTTAGTTCCAAATTCTCTTGCCCCTTCTCCTCCTCTTAAGAAAAAAATCACTACAGCGATCATACATGTGAAGTCAGGCAAAACATTTCCATATCAGCTTTGTTGCAAAAGAAAACACACAAAAGAAAAAAAAAGAAAAAGAAAAATTAGTTTTAAAACAGGGTCAGCCTCCATCTGCGTTCAGAATTGACCAGTTCTCTCTGGAAGTGGAGAGCATTTTTCATCATGGATTCTTCTTAAATGTCTTGGATCACTGCAGTGCTGAACAGAGATAAGTCATTCACAGTTCATTCTCACAATATCGCTGTTGCTTTGTTTAATGTTCTCCTGGTCCTGTTCAGTCCACTTTGAAACTATCCCCCTCAATATTCCTTATAGCACAATAATATTCTTTCATCGAAATCATATGCCACAAGAAGTTCTGCCATTCTCCAATGGATGGTATCCTCTTAATGTCCAATTCTTTGCCACCACAAGAAAGAGCTGCTATAAATATCTCTGTACAAATGGGTCCCTTCCCCTTTTCTTTGATCTCTTTGGTATACAGACCTAGCAGTGGCCATTGTTTGAGTCAAAGGGTGTATGCGTAGTTTTATAGCCCTTTGGGTGTAATTGCAAATTGTTCTTCATTAAGGCTGGACCAGCTCCACCAACATGACATTAACGTCCCTGCTTTTCCATATCACTTCCAACATTTGTCATTTGCCTTTTCTGTCATGTTAGTCATTCTGATAAGCCTGATGTAGTAGCTCAGTTGTTTTAATGTGCATCAGGAGTTTAAATCAGTAGTGATTTAAAGAACGTTTTCATTCACCTATTGATACCTTTGATTTCTTCTGAAAACTGCCTGCTCACATCCTTTGACCACTTATCAATTGGGGAATATCTCTTATGTGCATAAATTTGGTTAAGTTCCCTTATATTTGAGAAATGAAGCCTTTTATCAGATAAACTTGTAGTGAACTTTTCCCCCAGTTTTTTTTAATTTTAGCTAATCTATGTTTTGTTTGTACAAAACCTTTTTAATTTCACGTAATTAAAATTATCCATTTTATTTCCTATGATCCTATCTTTGGTTTGGTCATAAATTCGTTTACCAATACATCTGACAGGCACATTTTCCCATGCTCCCCTTACTTATATTGCCCTTTATGTCTAAGTCATTTATCCCTTCTGACTTTATCATGGTATATGGTGTAAGATGCCTTGTCTATGTCCTATGCCTTGTTTCTACCAAACTCTCATTTTCCCAGCAGTTTTTGTCAAATGCCAAAAGTGCTTACCCCCAAAGTTTGGAACTTTGGATTTATCAAACACCTGCTTACTGGAATCATTTAATACTGTCTCCTAAATACCCCATCTACTCCACTGATAGTCCACCACTGGATTTCTTAGCCAGCACCAGATTGTTTTATTACCATTTTGTAATATAGTTTGAAATCTGGTACTATTAGGCGGCCTTCACATTTTTTCCCATTAATTCCTTTAATATTCTCAACCTTTTGTTCTATTTTTTTCTTTTAGTTCTATCAAATAACTCTTAATATGGTCAAGTCTGCTCAGTGTTTTCCTAATATTGAACTAGCCCTGCCTTCCTGCTATAATTCCCACCTGGTCATAACTTATGATCTTTGTGATATATTGCTATAAGCTCCATGCTAGTATTTTTAAATTTCTGTATTGATATTAAGGAAATTGGTTGATAGCTTTATCTGAATTTTTAAGTGAATAAAATGCATATGATCATGAGGGGAACCTTGCACATAAGTGAAAATAAAGATATAACTCTTTTCCCCATCCAAGGTTACATCCCTCCATGAAATGTATCCACAGACTCCCCGCTAAAAATTCCTGGCTCAGACCTGAAGCTGACAATCCAATAAATTGAAAGGGACAGGACAGCTGGCATTTAAAAGTTCTTCATAACCCAGCCCCAGGGCAGTGCCCCAGACAGGATCCCAAGATGAAGTTCATACAAAAGCATTTTATTGCACCCCCTCTTCCCTTCAGTCTCCTTTCTCACACCCTAGGATGCCCCGAACAGTTCGAGGTAGAAAACCATGTAAGAAATGATGGAGATCAGGGAACAGACTCTGGGGATCCTGGAGCTGGGTAACAGTGAGAAACTGGCCAGTGGGGCTGGTGGAAGCAGTGAAGGTGAGGAGAGGTTGTGGCAGCCGTGGCGGCTCTGGTTCTGGTGTCTGCTTCCTGCTTTCCTGTGCTATCAGCTCCTGGGTCACCCGGGCCTCTGCCTGCAGCCAGCTCATTTCCCCTTTAGCTTGCTGCTGCAGCTGCCTCCGGACCCTCCGCCGCCCCAGCCACACCCGGTGCCAGAGTGTACAGAGCCAGGTCTGTGCCATCCCTGGCCCTGTCTCCTTCTCCTCTTCGGTCCCCAGGTTTTCTAGCTGCTTTACTTCTCTTTCAACTAAATGCTGCCCAAGCCCTGGCGGCCCAGGGTCCCCCATGGCTGATGACTGGCTCTCCTCAGCATCAGCCTCCAGAACCATCTCTTCCACCCCAACCCCTCCTTGGTGCCTCTCATTCTTCCCTTTGTCCCTCTCTAATCGGAGCCTTTTACTTAGCTCTCCCTGGGGACTCTCCTCCCTATCTCCATCTTCTTCTGGCCTCTGTCTCTTACAGCTCTGCTCTACCTGGCACCCCAGTGTTTCCTCTAACACCTGGGTGATGGCAGCACAGAGTTGGGCAAAAGGGGCTGGAGGCAGGGGGATGGGAGTAACGGACAACAGGGAGTTGGCAGAGCTGGGCTGCAGGAGAGGAAGCAAACCCCAGTCCCGGCCCCGGGGAGATCGACGCTGGAACTGGAGGCTTCGGCAGTAATTAGCTGACTCCCGACAACAGTTCTGCAGGCGACCAGCTACTCGGCCTGTCACATTGGCTGCCACGTTGTGACTTAGGTCAAAAGGGTCCTGGAGGTTCAGAGGGCCGAGACGTAAGCCCCCCCAGAGACCAGAGGGCAGGCCCTCAGCTATAGGCAGCGGCTGGCCTTCCCTCAGAGACAGCAGTGAGCCTCGGAGGTCCCAGCTGGAGACACAGGAAAAGAACTGGGCCAGGAGGGTAGCTGTAGGGAGGCCGAATTGAAGCCCAGTGAAGATGAGCTTTTCCATCTAGATCCATCCAGATGAGGGGCTGGAGATAGGATTTCCCCACCATCCTGGCTCCTGGTCTGGCCTCCAGGAGCACAAGGGCCCTATGCTCCCACCCAGCCCAATCCCAACCAAAGCCCAGGCTCCTCCCTGGGTTGGATTTTCTCCAGGCACTTACCGAGGGGCTCTGTGTTGGTGCTGGGCTCCAGGCGGGAGGCCTCCTGGGGGAAGCTGCAGTCCCAGCCATCCACCTCAACCCGTTCCTCCTCATCTGGGGACACAAGAGAAAGGGAAGTTCTACCAAAGGACAGGAAACATGGAAAAGCGGTCAGGAGACAGAGATCTCACCAAGATCTCCCCAGAGAACTCACAGTCACTAAAGACAGGAGAATTGTCTGTCCACTGGGAAGACGGTGATGTGGGCAGACGCAGCTGCAGACAAAGACAAGGGCGAGGGTGAGGGCGTCAGGAGCCTCTGGCCTGGGACGTCATACCTGCCATCTGGGTGAGCTTTATGAGAGAAGGCAGCACAGGAGGGTCCCGGGTTTGAAGGAAGTGGATCACCAAGAGAGTCAACGCATAATTACTCAGAAGGGGGCCACTCCCTGGGCAGAAAACCGAGACTTACCAGCAGCCACAGAGAGCTTCCTAAGTGTAGTAGCAAGCACCCCAGCATCCCCAGGATGGCTGCTAGCACAGGTTCTCAGACCTGCTTTTCTAAAGGAAAGCAACTCAAAATGGGTTAACAATCTTACTTTAATCAAACATATGTCATTTACCTAGTTCAGGGGAAAAGGTCAGCACCCCAAACTTCAGAGAATACAAACAGAAGTTACAAGCAGACAAAAAATACAGACAGAAACAGATCAGCAGACAGGGATTCCAGCTATTTGACCATTATATCCATACCTAGTTAGTTACTAGAGAGGGAAGCACCAACATCTGGGTTTTCAAAGTCGGGGGGCTCAACAGCTGCCCAGAGTCTAATCTGGCCAAATCACACAACTCTTCCCAAAGTGAACCCCAAAGCAAAACCTCCCATCATGATATATATAGCCTTCTCCTGAGTCAGAGAATGTCACAACCCTCTTGACCCACTGCCCAATCACAAAGCAACAAGGTGTGGGCATTCCTGAAAAACAGGCTCCATGTGACCACATTCAGTCTATTAGGGGGCAGAGTATATTTTCAAATCAGGGAAGCTTCTCAGAGTCACTTAAGCCTATCAAGGGGCTAGGGGCAGGGAAGATCTTCAGATTCCCATTATACCAAGGCCCCTCCTGGTCACTGCCCCTAGCCTGCTACATGTGGCCTAAGTCTCTGCCAGCCCCTGCCTTTACCCTCCCACCCCTAAGGAGCATAGGAACCAGTCTGCCTACACCCCCTTCTCCTCATGTCCACTTTCCTTACCTGTCAGCCCTCGTCCCTGAGCCCAACATCGCAGAGTGTAGACCAGGGGCCGCACCCGCCCATCAAGGGTACAACAGAGACTCAGGAACCGTGAATTGTATAATGCCAGCCTGGGATAAAGAGAAGACCCAGGGGATGCAGCAGTTGGAGCCTAAACATACTCCCAAGGCTGGGCCTCCACTCCACAGGTCAAGGACCCAGGACCCTGCCTGGACTGCAATCGATACTGAACTGACTAAAATGGGACAGAAAGACAAGAAGTGGAGCTGTGGCCAGCATTATGGGCACAGACCTTGTCCAGAAGGCCCAAAGCAGCAATAGGACAGGAAGGAAAAGGGGCAGGACAATACATGGACCTCAGCAAAGGATCAGAAGCTCCCTGCCCCACAAGGGTCCCTCCTCATGCCACAGAAACACTCTCCAGGGAATATTCCACACACACACCTGTTACTGAGGGAGACATCACCATGAAGACCAGAGGGCCGATGGCAGAATTTGACCACAGGGCGTCGAGCAGAGGGCACAGCCCAGACACTGTGCACCCCAGGGACACAGCCTCGGAGGACAGACCCAACAAGTTCCAGCATAGCCTCTCCCTCCGCCTCCTCCCCTCTGAGTGCTCCAAGTTCCCAGGCCTTCCCCAAGTCCCTTTCTCCCACCTCCTCCTGAATGGGTGACACTGGGGGCAAGGACTGTGGAGAGGCCACGGCCTCAGAGGCCAGGGCTGAGTCAGGGGTCAGAGGGGCTAGGGAGGAGGTGGGGGTTTCAGAGTCCTGGGGAGAAGCTGGGGCCTGAGAGTCTATAGGGGAAGCTGGAGTGGACACCAAGGCTTGAGGATCCAGTGGAGAAGCAAGGGCTGAGTCCAACGCTGGAGAGGCCGGGGCCTTTGGGTCCCGCTGTGGGGGAGAGGCAAGTTGGAACAATGACCCCTCATAGTTCCCTCCATTGCCCATCCTCTGACCGGATGCTACAGACTAAGCTGCTGAGCCTCAGCACAGCATAGTCATCTCCTCCCTAATCTCCACCCTGTAACTATCTGCTTATGCTTTCTCTTTAAGGCAAAGCAGTATAAAGAAAAGCATGCTGGTCATAAAATCAGCAGAGACCCGGGTCCGAATCCCACTGGCAACATTCACTAGTGGGGTGACCACAGGTTCGTTACTTAGGCTACTTTTTGTGCCATCTGAACAGCTAGGAACACAAAAGCTAAAGCCCCTAAGCCATGGGACCATTAAGGGTCCAATGAGATCCATCCACGGTGTTCCCTAGCCAGCTCCTCCCAGCCCTGCCGGCTCTCTGACGTCTCACCTTCGGCCCCTCCAAATCCCCCAGATCCAGGAAGAGGTCAAGGTCACACCCATGAACATCAAAGCCATTTGTAGAGGAGCCAAAGGGACGGATGACACAGCCTGGGTGGTGAGCAGAGCAGCGAGATCAGGGGATGTTCAAAGGGGCGCCAGCTGTACAACTGAATGGGCAGGAAAGGTGCTCACAACAGAGGCACTACCCAGAAGCCTTGGGAACACAGGGAGGGGCTGGGGAAGAGTCAGATGGGAGAGTGAGGGGCACGCCTCACCAGGGAAGAACTCAGTGAAGACCTCCTGCAGCAGGGTCACAACAAGCCCCCGCAGCTGCCGCTCGGCCTCAGAAAGCTCTCGAAGGCCCACCAGCTGTACCATCTGGGCTTCCACATCTGGAGCATCTGTCAGTGCCTGCATTAGCTGCTGGTCATCTGGTGGCACCCCTCTGGACGACTTGGGAGCTGGGGTCTGGAATTCTTTCTGCTGCCGAGGGCGAACACGCAGCCGATGGCCACTGAGAGTGTGCTGGGGCTGGGACAAGACAGCATCCCGGGCACCTGGATCTCCCATTTCAACAATAGCAAACACACCCTGTCAAGTGACCACAGAAAGGACTTCTCAGATACTCTTTTCCAAGCACCATGGCCCTCCCTGAAGCCCGTCCCCACTACCTTGTCCTTGTCCATGACAATGCTGGCCACAGGCCCAAAGGCCTGGAAGTACTCAGAGAGCTGTGCTGGATCCACACCACGTGGAAAACCGCTGACAAACACACTCCTCAAGCCCTGGGCCCGGCGTGCAGCTCGAAGCTCTTCAAGGCGGCGATGTTTCTTGCCCGCAAGGTGGGCATCCAGGCTGGGCCCTGCAAGACATATCCATTAAGCAATGACTGTCTGTGCCCTCAAGGAGTTTTCAATCTTCACAGTGGAAAGAGCAAAAGCAAACATTTCAGGACCATGAAAATGCAACCCCCAGCTTTAGCTGAGAGAAGCTCCAAGGGACCATGGAGGACCCTCTGGTCCTTTTATAGTTGAGAAAACTGAGCCCAGACAACCTAGGTGACTTGCATGGGGTGGGTCACACAGGTAGGAAACAAGAGTCAGACCCAAACCCAAGTCATCTCCCAACTAGAGTATCCCCTGGGGAGGTCCCACCTGGGCTGAACCTAAAAGGCAGAGAGAGGACTGAGGAGTCTGGGAAAGTCAAGGGGAAACATAATGGGAGCCAGAAGGGGGCCAGACAGGGGCCAGATGGGGGGGTGCCCTGCCATGGGGGGCAAAGGATGTCAGGCTTGGTTTTAGAGGCAACAAAAACTCACAGACAGGCTTTGGGCAGTGAACAGGCTTGGGCATGATTCTAGTGGTGCAATAGAGGATGGAGGATGGGGGGAAGGAGGAGGGAGAGGAGAGACGGGGGATGGGGGGGGGGTGTGAACAGACCAGTCAGGAGGCAACAAGAGTCTAGGTGGGAGACAATATGGGCCTGACTCTGGAGGGGAAGAGAAGGGACACAGAATTGACATGATTGCAGTGGGAGGCAAGAGTCCAGGTGCAGAGGAGGACGGCAGCTCTCCACCAACAGAAAGAGGGAGACTGGATGGGCTTCCCTCTGAATTCATGTTGGGATTGAGCAGGAGAGATCCAGGGAAAGGGTCCAGCAGGCAGTGGGAAGGCCAGGGAGGGGGCCAGAGGAGCAGCAGGACAGAGATGTACAACACTCTGGGTGGAGATAGACGCAGGAGAGAGTCCCCCAGAAGAGCATGTAGAGAAGGGGGAAGAGGGGCCAGGACCCAGGGTGAGAAGCTGGAGAAAACAATCATTCACACCAACACCACCACCACACAACTGTCCTGGGGGGGACTGCATTAGAGTCCAGCAAAAAGGAATCTCTATAATGGTCCTGGAGGAGATTCTGGATACAGAGGACTTAGAAATGTCTGCAAGGAAGAGGGCAGAGAAAAGGCCATTGAGAACCCTTGGGAGAGCAAGCTCATGGACCAGTGGCATGAGGTGTGGAGAGGGAGGCAAGGATGCATGTAGGAGCTAGGGAGGAAGAGAGGAAGACACTGAAGGTAAGCTCAGGCCAAGGAAAGTTGTCTTCAGGATGGGGGAAAGCCCAGACAGCAGGTGAGGTAGGGGAGCAGAAGATGGGAGGGGGGCAACTCATGGGCACAGGCAGAAGGGCCAAGGGGCTTAGACAAGAAGTCACAGCTCTAGAGGCCAGAGGAAAGAAAATGAAGATGTAGAAAGGTCTGGAAGCAGAGAGTAGGAGACAGACCAGCTCAGACTGGGATAAGGGTAGGAATTGCCCAAGGTTTAGAACAGCCATTGGAGAGCATGCAAAAGTCCATCTCAGATAAATCCAAAGGACTGCCCTGAGTGTCCACTTAAGATAAAATCACAGGAATCTGTAGTGTGCTCGGGTGATGTGATTTGGCGGTTTCTTTGAGCAGAGTTTAGGGGCTTAGAGACAGGAGCGGAGCAGGCCTTTAGGGAGGGAGCCTAGGCTGAGGATGAGCAAGAAATGAAGAGGATATGGGGGCACCTTCTGCAACGGTGGAAGACTGCATTTTGCAAATTAAGTTTTATTTTAAGACTCTCATTCTCTGCCCTCTGCCACTGAGGAAACAGTAAAATCCCACTTTAAGTGTAGGGAAGCAAAGCAAATCCCATGTTGGTAACATCCACATCTGGGGACATTTGTGTAGAGATACAAAGTTACAGGCATGGCTGGCTGGTTGTCTGTGCGGGTCATTCCCTCTCTACCATAGGTGGGCTGCAGCAGGCTTCATCGGAGCCCTGGGCTCCAGTGACCTGTCCACCAGGGATAATGTCCTGGGAGATGCTGGCCCTTGACCACCTCAATGCCCATGGCGGGGAGGGACCCCCCGAGCTGACTGAGGCAGCACCGGAGATGCTCCAAGGGTAGAAGTGGGTTTGCACCTCTGAAGTGAGGGGGGACTAGCCTGGATGCTTATAAAGAAGACCCGGGAGGGACCGAGTTCAAATCTAGACTCGGACAGTTGCTGAGTGACCCTGAACAAGCCTCTTCGCTCACTGTCTGCCTCAGTTCCCCTCCCTGTAAAAGGAGGGGCCTCTGGCCCCTTTCAGCTCCTGAAGATCAGCTGAGCCTCCACCTTCGCCCTGACCTCTGACCCCGAGAGACAGGGTGGCCCATCAGCCAGAGTTCGGGAACTTGGAGTCCGTTAGGTAGAAGCGAGTCCAAATACCGACTCGGGCCCAAGTAACTATCCCAGACCCTCGGGTTCCGCGCGGGGGCAAACGACCAAGGGCCACGGAAACGGCAGCTACGGGATCCAGAGAGCTCCCCGCCACCCGCCCGGATCCCCGGGGCAGGAGGCCCAGGCCAGTCCGCCTAGGCCCCATGGCTCCGTGACCCCATGACCTCCACCCCGCCCTCTTACGATTAGCCGTGTTCACGTGGCAGAGGCAGCATCTGAAGCCCCCGCGCGGTAAAGCCTCCACATCCGGCTCCGTGGCCGCCATAGTTCCCGCTTCAGAACGGGACAGGGCAGACTTCCGCCACTACCGGAAGTTGGGTCACCGGGATCGCGAAACAAGAAGGCACTTCCGCCACTCTCGGGGACACTCTCGGCCGCGTCTCTGGTCTCTGGCTGCACGCGCGGTCTCCTGCCCCATCCCTCCGGTTCAATCTGCATACGGTAACGCGATTGGCCAGCTCTGAGCGGCGCCTGTCGTCGATTGGCCCAGAGAGAATGTGAATATTCATGAGCAACGGCTGAGTGGCCAGGCTGGCAGCCCGGGAAGCGGTCAGCTGGGCCGGGCTCTCGAGACGCCCGGGGCTCCCAGCTCCGCCCCTCCGGTAGCGGGAGACGACCACAGAGGTCACCGGCTAGGCCACCAGCCCTTCAGAAGTTCCCACTGGACGCCGCCCAGCCTCCGTCCGCCGGCTTCCGGCAGAGGCCCCACCCCCAGATTCCAGTGCCGCCCCCAGGCCGAGGCGGGGGGGGGTGCTAGAGCACTCCAGGCTGGCTCTTCCCCCATCTCGGTTACTGGCCTGTGAGCGGAACTCCACGCAAAATGATGGCCCCACCCGCGGACCCCTGAGGGTCTGTGACCTCTTGGTTATCTTCCCTTCTCACCCCCAGTAGGAGTGACTCCCATAAGCGTGACCCTGATCATGCAGGCGATGCGGCACACCCCTACACAAGACCCGTGTCCAGCCATGCTGGGCGGCCCCTCCTGGACCCAGCCCTGATTGGGGGCGGGCCTGGGTCCCAGTCCGGGTCAGAGGCTGCGGCTTCCAGCATACCTGCCCCAGGGGAGCCTGGCGGGCGTGGGGCACTGCAGCCAGGGGCTTCTGGAACCCCAGAAGTGGGGCACCCCCAGGGAAACGAGGGCCAACATGCAGTTGTCACCAAAATGCATGGTCCACAGAGACGTCTTAACTTCATGGCCTCAGTTCTTCACCTAAAACGGCCTGCTTGGACCACCTGTGACAGGGAAGCAGATCCTATGCTAACCTTCAAAGTATGGTGAAAATGTGAGAAGTCTGGAGATGCTTAGTGAAGAAGCTGGGCAAAGCCCGGTGTCCTCTCCCCTTCAGCCTCCTCCCTCAAGTGATTCCTGGCATCAGACCTTTCAAGAGGGGGCCAAATCCTACCAGTGTTTACTAGGTGCAAGGTGCCAAGGACACAGACAGTCCTTGTCCTCCAGGAGCTTGCAGGATGGGCATAGTCAAGAGCTTTCTATGTAATCTCCTAGGTGTGCAATGTGAATGCTTCCAGTCTGCCCAGCCAGCCATCCTGTGACTCTGGGCCATGTCCTCACTTTCTACTGACCCAAGGATTCCTCTTCATTTCTTGCCCCAGAGCAGTCTCTTTCGTATCCCCCCAGCCTGCTAGCCCACCTAACTAGCCTAGGCCCCATGGCCAACCCCAGAACTCCCAGAGCACAGCGGTCAGGAGAGGACCAGCCAGTTCACCCATGGTTGCTTTGGCTAGTTCCTAGGATCAGCTCCTCTCAAAGCAACTCATGACAGCTGTCCCCCAAAACAGATGGTCTGTGGAGCAGATTGTGCATTAAGGGCTTCCCCCAGGGAAGTGACTAGGAAGCCTCTCCTGGGACTGGTGGTCAACCTTCCTGTTCCTCTTCCACCCTCCATCAGACCTTCCTTCTGCCTAGGCCCCATCGAACATCAGAACAGCAGAGCCAGGAAGGGCTGAAGAAAAACAGCTTTTTATTTTTGTTGATCTAAGAACGGATTACAGATTCCAAGGTTAAAAAACAGACAAAGGGTCTTTATTTCTGAGTTGGTGTACAAAAGGCAGGGACGTGGGGGAAGGGAAGAGTGAGTACAAGGAGCTGGGCTTGCCCGAGCTCGCAGGCCTCTGACTCCAATGAAGCCTGAACGTCCGATGGGAATAAAACCCCAAATCAGAAAAGAAAACAAGACTTGAGACATGTCAGAGCACGCCCCACCCCTGGAGGCACCCACTGGCACCCCACTTTGCCCTCCCACACTCCCCAACAAGGGGAGGAATTAAAAAATGTTAAAAAAAACCCCAAAACCTGCCCCAGGACTGAGCAATCTGTACCCCCAAAACAGGCTATCCCGAGCGGGGCTTTTCCTCCTTCCCCAGAGCGTGGAGAAGGCCAAGGAAGAAGCAGACGGGTCAGAAGCTGCAAGCAAGCTCTCCGATGCCCTCCCAGGACCCTGCACACAGGTGAATGCCCCTGTCCAGAGGCCACCTTCCCATCCCCCAAGAATGCTCAATCCTCCAAGACAATAGGCTCATTGGTACTGGCAGGGTGTGGGGGTAGAGGTGGGGGAACCGGGGCCCTGACAGATGGCAGTGGAGGCTTCACCTTCAAAGGTAAATTGGGCCGCCTTGCAGCCCGACGCATCTCCAGGTGAGTCAAGGCCTTCCGTAATGCCCTAGCAGGGAAAATGACGTCAGATACAGTCTTCTAGTGGGTAGTAGGCCCTTCCTGGCTGCCCAGTCCCATTATTCCTGCTTACTGTTTCATCCCTCCCCCAATCTCTGCTGTCAGCCACCCACACGCCCAGTACCTGGTGTCTTTTGTGGCCACAAATACCACAGGGTTGGGGGCATCAGCCGGATTTAACTTCTGCCGTTTGGCTGCCGGCTGTGTGCTTGATCGAATCCCTGAGGTGAGGGGCCTTCCATTGGCTGAAAATGGAACCACCTGGAAAAGGAATGAAGGGGCTTTCAAACCCCCACCCCCACCCCCAGCTCTGCCATATTCCACATGAAGACAGCCCATTCTAGGAGCCTACCACAGCCTCCTCCACTTCTGAACAAGCCAGAGGTAAAGAAGCATTGCCTCACAATGGGATGAAATCTGTTTCTCTGCAGCCAGGGGGCGCAATGACTCAAATCTAGCTTTAGACCCTTAGCAGCTTCGTGACCCTGGCTGCCTCAGCTTCCTCATCTGTAAAGTGGACTAGAACGCTATGTGCTGCCAGCCTGGGTGCCCACGGGTGGAAGGGCTCGCGCATTTTCTAACATTGCCACACAAACCAAGGAAGAAAGAGCTGCCTCCCCAGAGTCCCCCCAGGGCAGTCTGACTGCAGTGCCAACTCACACTGTCATAGGCTCGCTTTACCACGATGCCCCCCAGGCTGCGGTTCTGGGTCATTTGGTTCCTATTGATGGGTGTCTTTGTGCCTCGTGGGGTTTTTGGTTTCAGAGGAGCCTGGGCCGCTAGTGAAGAAAGAGAAAGACCTCACTGAAATCCTTTGTCCCATAATCATTCCTGGCCCTTCTTTCCCACCTCCCTGGCCCATACCAAGGTCTTTGACGATGGTCGCCAGGGGCAGTCGCACCAGGGGGTGAATCTTGAGGGGTGTCTTAGCTGCTTTGGGGAGCCGGATGGAGCCTAGGGACAGAAAGAGGAGTTAGCAAGTCTGGGTGATCCCCCCAGCCCCGACAGGGCTCATAGACCTTTTGGGCAAACTGCCCCTATTCTCTCCAACAGATTTCTTCTGCCCATTCTCACACTCAGCCTTGATGGCATTGGCATTGATGGGGGCATAGGGCCGGCGGGCAGCCCTCCTTGGCTGTAGCAGGTCCCTGCACATGCGCCGGGCAAGACGGGTCAGCTTAGTCGTCTGCAGTAGAAAGGTCTGCCTGTTCTTGGCTAGCAGCTTGGCCCGATTTGCACTGGTTGTGTAAGGAGAAAGGCTCTGGGCTTCAGGTCGAGACAAGTGGCCCCGGGAGTGTGGTTCCTAGTCAAAGGAGGAAACAAAGAAGCATCAGCAGTGGGGTCTTACTACCCTGAACTACCCCAGCCCTACCATGCAGATCTGCTGGCACAGGGGAACAGATCCTAAGGTGCCAGGCCATTTCCTCCCCATTGTTCACTGTGGGCAGGCAGCTTTCTCAAGCTCTTGCCTGCTAGGCCCCTTCCCCCTAGCCCCGAGCCCTGGGTACTTACGGTGGTACCCCGTGCTGCCCCCTCCAGCTGTGTTGGAGTCTTCAGCCCCCCATACTTCTTCCAGTAGATCCAACAGGAGGCACAAAGACGGCACTGCATGTTGGGGGGCCCCCAGGCATACCACTGTGCTGACTGGGTGGCTAGAGAAACAGCAACAGGTCAGCAACAGGTGGCAGTCGGAAAGGACAAGGCTGGCTCCCACAAGCGCTGAGGTAGGAGCCAAGGCAGCCCTAACCCCATAGGCCCTGACACTCACTGTGGCAGCTCTCACAGGTCAGCCCCTTCTGGAATCCGGCCCCATTCATGCCAGGCTTCGACCCCACAGAGATGATCTGGTTTGGGTTCGGCTTAGTGCTGGGGGCACAGACAAAGGAGAGCATGGAGGCACAGGCTGATTTCCAGTGGCCAGAGGAGGGCAGCTTCCCACCACATCTAGCCTAGAGAGGCTCCTTGTCACTCTCCTCCCAATGCCACCCCTCCAGATCACAGGGAAGGGAAGGAAGATGCCCTGGCTCCTCTCCATAGCCACCTACTCCCACTTACTAGGTAGGGATGTAGACCTGTTTCAGTTTACTATCAGCTTCGGCAGCTTTTAACCTTTTCTGTAGGTGACACAAGAAACAGAGAAAGCAGTGTGGGGGGTGGGTCCCCCCACCCAACAGCAGCTCAGTGCCTTCCTCCCAGGGGCCCCATCCCAGCCCTCACCTGCTGGATGTAGCGGTCAGTGGTTTTCCACATGTAATAGAACTGGACAATGCTGGCGAGAGACTTCCAGGGGAGCTGGGGAGGTGATGCAGAGTGAGCTGGCGCCCTAGCCCGAGGACCCCGATCCCCTCGCTGCTGTCGTGACTGCTGCTTCCTAACCTAGCCCTGCTCACAGCCTCACTACTCACAAAGTCCTGGCGGATATCATTGAAATCCTTGCCGTATTTCTCCAGCGCCTCCTCAAAAAGCATGGCCTCGGAGGCTGACCACTCCTCCATCTCATCCCGGCACAGCACAGGGCCACCCTGGGGTACCAATGTAGACATGGCCTTGGCCAGGTCATAACCGTTCCGCTGGAGGGTGTCCATGGCATGGAACTGCAATGAGGGAAACATCCAGTGAGGCCACTGTGAGGCAGCCCAGGGATGCCAGGCTCCGGCTATCCCTCTGGTCCCCGCCCAAACTCAGAAAGCCAAGGCTCACCAGGGTGATGTCTCGAGAGGCTGCTGCCGCGCTCATGTGCAGACTGGGCTGTCGGATGGAACTGCTGCAGTCCAGGGCCCTGGCGAAGGTGCCCACAGCTCTAGGGGAGGAACAGTGGGTCACTGGGGCGGAAGGAAGCATGGAGGATGTGGGGAAGGGAAGGGGGTGGGGGAAAACACCACAGGGAAAATCAGGATGCCCTCAAGGATGCTGGCTGGGGCATGAGGCCCAGGGCCCCAGCCTGGGGCCACTGTCCCCCACCCAGCCCTCACCGGGCCACAACGAGGAACTGGTCAATCTGCCGATCGGTCAGGGGGTTGTCTGGATCCCACACTTTCATTTCCATCTTCTGCTGATTTCGATTATCAGACTCACCTGGAAAAAAAGAGGAATGCTATCACCACTAAAGATAAAGGGTGGAGGGCGGCACCCTTCTCACTCACACCTTGCTCTCCCACTTCAGGATCTCTGGTTTCCTGCCCCCCCCCCCCCACTGGGTCCCTCCCTCCCCTTGACTCCTTTCTGCTCCCTTGGCCCTTCCGTCCTCTGGCCTCACCTTCGGCCAGCCGCTCTGGGATCTCTGCTTGGTATTTGCAGCCAACCCGGATCTCGCCCTGGTCGGCCAGAAGCGTTTTTTGCACGGGGTCAAACACCAAGGAATAGAAGAAGCAGTCCTGAAAGAGGATGGGAGAAGTGGCTGAAATGAGGCTCCCCCTCTCCCCAGGACCTCCCCCAGCAGCTGGTCCCCAGCAGGCCAGACTAGAGAGCCCAGAGCACCACCACTGCAAATTCAGCCGCCCCACAGAGCTCACTCTCATCCCACACCAGGCTCTCCTGGAGTCCACAGGATTCACACTAAGAGTCAGCAGGCTGGGTCAGGCTCTCAGCACCTCCTCTATAGCCTTCTAACTGATCCTTTTACTTCTCCAACCCACCCCCCTCAGAGCCATCCAGGTTAGAGAGACTCTTGCCTGTTTGGCACATGATTCTCTAGACAACCTGGCTTAAACCTGTCTTTCCAGCCCTCTGTTCTTCCCTATCAGACATCCTGTCCTTGCTGTTCCTCCACCTCACAACCTCTGCACCTTGGGTATCGGGGGCTGCCCCTCCTCCACCTCTCTGGAGATTCAGCACAAGGAACATTTTCTCAATGAAGTGTTTCTAGAGCCTCCAATCATCATGAACGTGAATTGGCTTTAGAGCCATCCTGCACATACCTCTTTGAATGTCTGCTCTCTCCCCATTAAAATGTAAGCTCTTGGAGGGGCAGCAGGGGCTTTGCTTTTACCCTGTTAGCCCTTACACAGCTGGCACTGAGGAACACTGCCCCCACTGGCTAAGGGAGGCTGGGCAGACACTCCTCTCCATGCCCCTTCCACCCCTCTCAGCCCTGTGCTGGTTCTCCCAGCCACGGTGGCACCACCCAGACCCCTCCCTCCTGCCACCACAGCCCTCTTGGTCACCTCCTTCTCCAGGTACTGGCTCAGGATATCCGTCTCATTTAAGAGAGTCACACTGCATTTCCCACTGCAAGAAGGGGAAGGAAAGGGGCAGCTAGTTGGCACAGTGAATAGAGCACCAGCCCTGGAATCAGGAGGACCTGAGTTCAAATCTGGCCTTAAATACTTAACACTTACTAGCCCTGTGACCTTGGGCAAATCACTTAACACCAACTGCCCTCCAAAAACCAAAGAAAAAAAAAAAAGGAGAAGGAAAGGTCACTAAGTCCACAATCCTCAATCATCATCCCTTCTGATGCTCCCTGATCCCCCATCCTTGTCTCTGGGAGCAGTTAAAGAGGAGTAAATGGCAGGAGAGTAGAGCAAAGAAATGCCTGTGGCGTGTTCCCTACCGTATGTGGGTAGCTGGCAATGACTCAAACTGTCGAGAAAGGAAGAGTTCCCGGTGCTTCAGCTGGTGCCTCTGCTGTTCTGAGACTCCTGGCTGCTTGGACTCCTCCTCAAATTCCCCTGGGAGAGGAAAAGAGAATAAAGGGCAGCTGGGGAGGGGAGGGCAGGAGAGGGACAGGGAAGGCAGGGGAGGGTTGGGCCAGCTTCCCCTTCCCCCCAGTCTCTTATCTGTCTCTCACTGCCATCCTCCTTCCAGCCCTTCCTCAGTCTTGGCCCCAATTGCACTTTCCCCCACGATGCTTCACCCTAATGCTCTGGGTTTAAAGGTGGTAAGGAAGAGCTTCCATAGCCCTTCTCCCTCCCTCTCCTGCTAAAACCTCAGAAATTCATACCTAGCCCCAAGATGCCAGGATCTCATAATACCCAGGCTGCCAAGAGGAATAAAAGCCCCAGGGAGTTATGCCAGGCTGTGCCTACCCAAACAGACCTCCCCTCCCTACCCTGAAGTAGGACCTGCACAACAGTAAATGTCACTCGCTCTTTGTCTGGTTCATAGTGTCTACTTTTCAGAGACACAACTTCCACCCCAACATCAATACTATCCTCCCACCAAATGCCTTAAGCTGGCTAAAACACCCAGCTGTAAAAGGTTAACAGGGATGGGGACCAAGCAAAGGAGAAAGGGGTAGGGTGGCAGCATAGCAACAAGCCCAGACCCATAGGCCATTGTTCCAAGGACCAGGGAGAAGGGGGGTGAGGGAGGAGTTTACAGCTGACTCCTCCCCTTGCCTGTGCTCCGGAAACCAGGGCTAAGGCAAGGGGACCACACCCCCCAAACCCCTCCTGATTGGACAAAGCCAAGGTCAGCCCCTGCCAGATGGGGCAGTAAACCCCATGGGGCTATGAAACTTGGAGCCTTGCTCTCCATTAACCCTTCAGGGCTGGAACCATAGTCTAAGAAGTTGAAAATAGAAATATCAATGGAGGGGGGCAAAGAGATCAAAAAGGAAAAGGGGGAAGAATGCTAAGAAATAAATTATTACTGGGAAAAGAAAGGAAAAAAGAAAAAGGAAGTGAGGGATGGAGAGAAGGCAATAAAGGGAAAGAGGGAAAAGAGAGATGGAAGAGAAGGGGAAAAGGGGAAATCAAAAGAAAGGAAATTCAGGAAGTTCTTCTTCCCAAACCTCCATTCTGTCCAGACCAGCCCCCTTATCACCTGCAGAACCAAATCCTTCCGTATTTAAACAAACCTCCCCCCCACACTTTCCTAGGCAGGTCCTTTCCTTTCTCTTCACTTCCCCTGACACAATCTTTCTCATTCTCTGCCCATAACTCTAGTTCATCCAAAACTTATCCATAAGTCTCAATTTCTCCATGCTTAAGTTCATTGTTTCTACGCCCCCCCGCCCCAACCTCCCATCTCCTACTGTCCTCCCCACCTTACGACATTCTGGCTCTCCTCATCACATTCCTCCTCCCTTCTACTTCTCTGACACGTGGAAACAAGCCCTAACCCCTCCATGCTTCCCCCACCCCAAAATTTATCCCCCCAGCCTTGGTCATGGGACCAGAGGAAACACCTGCAGAGACCTGCCCAGGCCTGAAGACATGAGGGGCGGGGGAAGAAAACTCACTGGCATTGCTGTCAGCCAGGCTATTGAGGCTGCTAGAGATGTCTCTTCTTCGAAAAAGGCAGACGACCTTTGCCTCCACATTGCCATTTGCAGTCTAGGAGGAAAGGACAAAGTGGTGGAAACAGGATGTTAGAGAAAGTAGATCTGCCTAAGGAAAAGGGGCCAGTAACACAGAACAAATTTTCTAAGTGCTCACTGGTTAAAAAAATACCTCAAGAAGTTATGTGCCCAAGAGTCTGGAGTCTCCCAAGTGCCCTCCCACCTTAGGAGCTCAGAACTAGGCCAGGGCCAAAATACACCCAAGCAAAGACACTTCAGGATGCCTGGGACAGTAAGGAGCCCCTCTGAGAAGCCCAAGGCCCTCCATTAAAAGTGCTCAACCAGCCTTCACAAGTAGACTCTCTCGTAAGGAAAAACTGGTTATCTCCTGAGGTTGCCCTTTTCACTCTTGGGGAGATCTGGGAACCAGAGCTTTCCTGACTTCTGCCACTGCCCCATGTAGGCCATGCCGAGGAAGCTGAGCTGCCAGCCACCCCAGGCAGGCACGTGTACCCACATTACCCATGTTAACCTTCGCTCACACTCCCTCCTGCTTCGAATCCCCCCCCCCCCCCGCGCCCCTACTCACCTTATTGAGCTCCTCAATCCTTCTCACCAGGTAAGGATTGCTGGAGGAGTTCTCAAAATAGACGTAATCTGAGGTGGGGAAGTGAGGAAGCTGCTTAGGGGTGAAGGAGAAGGGGAACTGAGGAAGAAGAGCCGGGGCTGGGCTCTAGAACAGCATCCTCTAGGTCCCGGGGCTGGAGATACAAAGGCAGAACCAGAACAGAGCCTGCTCCCCGCCCTCCTCAAGGTGGCACCTTCCCCAGGGGGAAGCTGACACGGGCTCTGGGCAGCGCAGGGCCGGCATCCTGGGCAAGGGCAGGACCAGACCCGGCGGGAAGGGACCCCCACCCCCGCCCCAAACCCCCATCTGCACGGGGGGGCCAAGGGAGGCAGCACCATCCCAACAGGGGATTCCGGGCCGGCCCTGCCGCAGGGGGTCCCTGTAATGACATAGGTGCAGGGGAGCTGTCGCGATCTGTCCTGGCACTAACAACACTAGTGGCATTGGAAGAGGCTAGACTGGGAGGAGCGTTTGAGGGCCCTGAGCTCCCAGGGCCTCTCTCCAGCCCCCCACCCCCGCCCCAGACCTTAGCGGTCAAGTTCATCCATTGAAGTCTCCACGGGCCCCCAGCCCGAGACCCCGGGGGGGCGGGGGGGAAAGGGTTGCAGCGCATGCGCGCCCTCAACTACCAGGACCCCCGGCAAGTCTCCCCATGCGCGCATGCGCCCTCTCGAGCCGCGCCCCCCCCCGTCCGCGCCCCCCCCATCCTACCCCCACCCCACCCCCGTCCCGGTCCCGGGAACTCGTTCCGGTTCCGGCGGGGCCGGGGCGCGAGGTACTCACCCCCCACCCGGTACATGTTGGCCGCCATGGCCGCCCGACGGGGCCCGCGGGCGCCCGGCTCGGCCGCAGGGAGGCCCCGGTACTGCTCGGCCCTGTTCGGCGCCCCGGCCCCGCCGCCGCCGCCGCCGCCTCAGCCCCGGCTCATTCCGCGCCGCTGCCGCCTCCCGCTCAGGACGCGCCGAGGCCGGCGCCGGGCCCGCTCGGCTGCTTCCGGCCCCTCCCCCCCCCCGCCCCGTGTCCCGGGTCCCGCGGTTCGGTTCGTCCTGACGGATCCCTGCTTCAGCGCCGAGCCCTTCCGGAACCCTTCCGGCTGCGCCCGAAGGACGGGCGCCCGCGCTTCGGCCACTTCCGGAGGCGCTTCGGCTTTTTCCGGCCCACGGCCTCCGGCGCTCGGGCATTTCCGCCTCCTCGGCTGGGAGGGGCGGACCCGGGAGGGGCGGGGCCTGGGAGGAGGGGCGGGGCCGGAACTTTAACCCTTCCCGCGCCTCAGCCGTGCAGCCCCAGGCACGTGGCCGCAGGAGGCAGAGTCCGGCCAGGTATTTGCATACCCTTTGCTTCCCGTTTGCATGGGCCACCGGTCTTTTCTCTTTCTTGTTTGGTCTAGCCCCAGCCAGAGCATACTTCACTGCCCCCTCCCTTGTCAGTCCAGGACCCTGGGAGCGGGAATCCCCCTAAGGGAGGGAGCCCCGCGTCCAACCCCACTCCTGGCAAGTAGGAGACTGAGGCAGCCGAAGGATGTCCAGGGCTCCTCCACCGCCCCCTTACCCCCGTCCTCGCCGCCCCCCAGCCTTTCACCCTCACAAGGACACGCGGGACCCTGCAAGGGGACTTGGCATCTGCTTTATTGACCCTGCACCGCTGCGGGGGCTGCTCGGCTCAGCCTGCGCTTCTGTACAGTGTTGGGGGCCCAGTGCCCCTCCCTGGCCTGGAAAAGGCACTTCCGGAATGTAGCGAAGTTGGAAGAGGAGGCTCCTGGTCCTCGGGAGGGGTGGGGGCAGCAGGAGGTAGGGGGGAGCACCCTCTAAGCCCACGCACTCCCTCCTGTCCCAGTGGAGTTAGGCATCCAGTGAGGAGGCGGGGGAGAGGGAAGGGGTGCGGGAGGGTGTGAGGGGGGCCGGTCCGGGACCCCCACCACCCAGCATGCGCCACTGGAAAATGCTCGCATCCTTGCCTCCCAGTGAGATGAGGTGAGAATCGTCATGAGTGAAGCGGACGCTGGTGACGTGGCTGCCATGGCCTCCATACTTACGGCTGGGAGCCTGGGGGGTGGGGGGGAGAGGACATCTCAGAACTGGAAGAAATAGGTGCAGTCGGCCCCATTATGCAGGACTTAGAGCTTAGATGCCACCATTAACAAACCAGGCAACTGAGTCTCAGAGGAAGCGACTAGCCTTGCCTGAGGTGTCTTTATGAACAGCTGGAATGCTGGCTCCCTTGGAGTCTCCCACCCACTCTTCAGCAGTTCAGGGCTGACTCCCCCTCTTCCCCTCCAGCCCTTCCTCTGGCTTCTGGGCCAATGGGCTGAAGGAGACCCCTCACCTTGGCCCGGGCACACGGGTACAGAAACAGGTGCACTTTGCAGAAGTCATCCGCCACAGCGACCACCCGCTCATTGTGAGACCGGCACAGGGAGTTGATGTCTGTCCCGTCCGATCCATCTGGCCACACACCTACCAAGTCAAGCCCTCCTCATTCCAAGCTCCCACATTCCTGGCCACCCACAGGCCCAGCATTTCTATTGTAGCCGGACATTCTCAGGCAGCCAATGCTTCTGCCCTTCCCCTCCACCCAAGGGTAATCATTCTCAGTGTTGTAGCATTGCCCTCCTCACAATATTCCCAGCTATCTCCACCAGGCTTGGTGCTCACCATACACGTGGAAACCTAAGACACAGGTATAGGTGGCCCATTCTCGATCCCGGCTCTCATATCGGTTTCTCAGTAGCTTGCAACCCCCTGCCACATCCCCTGGGAGGAAGGGAAGAAGGGAAGCCCCACTTTGATCAATCCCTTTCCATCAGCTCAGCTGACTGAAGAAAATGCGGAGAACTCAGAGAGTTTGGGCTCCAGGATCTCAAAGTCACTCCTCTCACCCAACGCCCCTGGACAACTTTTCTATAAAGGTCTTTGTTTAGCACATTTTCCATGGATTAGGTTCATGAGATCATAGGATTTAGAGCCTGAAGGAGTTTTAGAAAATAGAAATATCAAATGTCACAGCAGGAAGGGGCTTTAGAGCACAGTACAAAAGTGCTCAGAGGGACCTTAAAAGCTAGAATGTTAGAACCTGGAGGGAGTTTAGAACCTAGAATGTCAGAGCTGGGACAGGCCCAAATCTCATCTTATAGATGAAAAAATGGAAAGCTGAAAACGCTGCCCCCCAATCCCACAGCCCCCCCCCCACCATCCTAGCTCTGAGCCATAGTGAGGGAGAAAATTTGATCCCTGTGACCCACCCCTGTGAACCCCTCCTCACAGTAGAGGATCTCGTAGTCCCCAGAATTGGACATGATGAAATTGCCATCCTTGGACCAGTCGAGGTGGGTGATGAAGCTGGAGTGCCCCTGGGGGAAGAGGGGGTGGGGTCAAAATTGGAGCCTTCATTTCCCACCCCAGTCGCAGGCCATTCTCTAGGACTACAGTCTGGGAAGAGCTGGCCTGCCCCCACGCCCACCAGCACCGCCCTCCCCCCATCCTACTCTGCTCAGTGGGCACACTCACCATACATCGGCCAAACCGGCTGCACTTGGCCCCATCGCTGGACACACTGTAGATATAGATCATGTTGTCGTGGGAACCAATGGCCAGGTATATCCCATCTGAAGGAGTCAGTCAGTGAGTCAACAAGCAGGGCTTACTATGGGCCAAGCTGTGTGCTAAAAGCTGGGGATAAAACGAAAAACAAAACCAAAAAAAACCAAAACCAAGCAGTCCCTGCGCTGGAGGAAACAAGGGGCCAGCAATTACCCACGTCACAAATAAAGAGAGAAATCAGGACCCTGGGGAGCAGTCCGTGCTGGATGCTGGGAGCTCTCCCCAAGCACTTGTATTCAAGTTTTTTTGCTAACTCCTTTTGTATTTCTGCTGGACTTCCAGAAGAACAATTCTATTTCTCAGGGAATCTCTTCTGTTTATAATCCCCATGGATATTTCCAAATTACTGAGTTTCATGCTCTTTATTTTTAGTCCTTCACTACTAATTTCATTTCTTCCTTTATCTCATTCAGTATGTTGATCCCAATGGATACATTTTGTAATAATTTTAGGTTTGTTTCTGGTGTTATGATTAGTGTTAATTGTTTATTTACTTCTTCCCCCTTTTTGCCTACTTTGGTTTCTTTAAATAAATATATTTAAATATTTTAAAAGAATAGGTATAGAATAATTGGAAGGTAATGTTGGAGGAAGGGAAGTAGAATGGGGAGTGGGGAGGGGAGGGAAGCCTCTAGATGGGGGCAGGGGGGTAGGGGAGGCTCTCACCTGGACTATACCTGACAACTGAGAGCTGCTCATTCCCGTCAGTGAAATCGGACACAATCTCTCGAGTCTCTGTGTCCAGAACCAGCCACCTGGGGTCAGAGGAGGCCATGAGGCCACATGGCCACCCGCAACATTGCCTTCCCTCCCTCCTCCCCTTTCCAGCCCCAGATCCTCGTTTCCACCCGCTCTCACCTCCCAGTGTTGAGTCCCACAGCCACGACCTTCCCACTGGGGTGGAAATCAGCACAGAGACCTGTCTCCTGGAGGGGGAGGGTGTTTAGAGATGGGAGGCTGGGGTTGGGATTCAAGGAGATACTTTTCTCTTGGGGGGAACCCACCAGATCATCCCGCCTCTTGACGAATTCAAAGCCTACCTCCCCTCAGCACTTCTCAAAGGGGAGGAGTGGTCAGCCCTGGGAGAGATAGCTGAATTCCTCAAAGATTATGGGGGAGATGAGGGAAAAGGGTCTCAGGAGATAAAGTTGTTCATGGCAACAGTACCTTGAGATCAAGGCTCCAGGCCAAGGCATGACACTCCCCATCCCACAGACAGAGCTGCCGGTCATGGCCACAGGTAAGGAAGCGGTTCAGGGAGGGGTGTGTGCAGAGCCCCCAGAGTTCATCAGTGTGACCCTAGGAGATCCGGGGGCTACATGAAGTTATCAGAGCTCCTCGCTGCCCAGCCCCACACTCCTCTGGCCCCACACAAAGCCTAACCTGGATCACAGGGGAAAAGCCCTGAGTCAGGTCTCCCCTCAGCAGTGCATTCTTTGTGGTGCCCACCAGCAGCTCTGAGCCCAGCCCTTCGGCAATGGCACGGACAGCTCCAAACTGTTCTGGGATCTGGAGGTGGGGAAGGCTGTGTCTCAGGAGGGAAAAAGAACCTCCAACTTTCCTCCTGCTCCCCAGCTCCATCTACCCTTCCCCTGCCTCCAGCCTTACCTCAGCCTCCTGAAGGGCAGTGAGCCCTGGGCCCCACTGAACCAGCCGGCGATCCCGCCCACCCCCGCTCAGCACAGTCCCGTCCCTCAGCAGACACAAAGCGAAGATGGAGCCCTCATGGGCTCGGGTCTGAGCCACAATTCCAAAGGTCTCTATATGGAGAAGGGAGGGCCAGAGTTGGTGGGATCCAGGTCACTGGGAAAGTCATGGTAGATCCAGTGCAGGGGGAAAGGAGGATGGATTGAGGGCCAAGCCCAGATATTATGAATCCTTTAAAACCTAGAATGTTAGAGCTGGCAAAGATCTTAGAACACTGACTAGGTGGGACCTTAGAACTCAGAATGTCAGAACTGGAAGGGGCCTTAGAACCCAGAATGTCAGAGCTGGAAGGGGCCTTAGAACCCAGAATATCAGAGCTGGAAGAGGTCTTAGAACCCAGAATATTAGAGATGGAAGGGGCCTTAGCAACCACCTAAATCCAGTGGGGTCTTCACCTTTTTGGCATCATGGGCCCCTCTTGCAATCTAGTGAAACCTAATATGGCTGGTTTGTTGCTGGCATTAATAATTGAAGGAAATGTTAAATTTCTGTTAGGGTTTAGTGGAAATTTGAAAATGTTATTTTTTTTCTCCAAGTTTATGAACCTTCTAAAATCTATCCACTAAGCAGGGTAAGAATCCCTGATCTAGTCCAACCCCCTCATTCCACAGATGAGAAAACTGAGGTCCAGACAGGGGAAGTCACTTTCCCCAGGTGGGGTCCTAGGCCACCTCCAGAGCTGTAAGGACTTCCTTCTACTAAGGCCCATCTTCCTCTCAATACCCTGCCTCTGGAAACCACCCAGGCTCTAACTTCATGTGATGGTCCTTGGGGGTTGGGGAGAATCATATACCTTTAGCCCCACCCCTGCCTGGGGTCTTGGAGTCAGGCAGGCTCCGCCCCCACGTGAGGATGGTCCCTTCTGAGTCCCCAGTGAGGATGTCTCCATCCGGAAGGAACACAAAGCAGGGGACAAATTTGGGCTTCTTGTATTTCTGGGACAGGGCAGAAGTTAGAGGTTAAAGGTGAGTCATGAGATCATCAGAGTGGTCAAAGGATAAGTTTGTACTTTTGGAAGTCAGAAGCAAAGGAGTCACCAAAATGTGGGGGTCAGAGAGGTCAGGGATCAAATCTAGGCTCTGTGGGAGGGGAAGGCTTTGGGATAATCCCCACCTGACCCCCATACACATACATCCCCACCCATCGAGCTCCTTCCGACCTCACCCCAAAGACACCCTGTTTCCGTGTGAGTCCCCCACTGCCCAGAGCCCCTCCTCCAGTAGACCAGTTCCAGAAGTGGACATGGGACTTCCCGCTGGTGATGATACAACTGCTATCTCTCGGGTTGAAGCCGACGGCCAGGACAGAGTCATTTGTACTCTGGAGGGAGGGAGACCTGGGGGTTAGACAGCCAGAAGGCCCCCAGGTCCCCTAACCCAGTCCAGCCTGGGGAACCCACTTCCCACCTCTGCCCCTTTCAAAGTAATCTAAGTTTCAGGGTGTGACAGGGTCATAGGTCTCAGAGATGTAGGACTGAAAGGGACCTTCAAAGCCATTTTGTGCTTTTCAGGAGAAGCTGAGGCCCAGGGTAATCCTGTGGCCGACGGTACTTCCAGAAATGAGGCTGTAGCTAACATGGAGGGAGGGAGGCCCCCAGAGAGTCAGAGCACTCACCTTGATCTCCACTAGCTTGGCTCCTCGGTTCCAGTCCCACACAGACAGCATGTGCTCATTGGAATCATCCACCACACAAAGGAGGCTGCCCTGATCCTGGAGAGGGGGACACACCGGGGACTGAGGGTGGAGCCCTGAGAAGAGGGGCCAGGAAGATGGCAGGCAGCCTCTAGGCACTTAGTAAGTACCTACTGTGTACCCCGTGCCCTGAGTGAAGAAGGGTTGTGGGGTGCCCAAGTTTCTCTCTGAGTAGAGATCCTGGCATGGACATAGGGCCAGCTCACCGAGACAGAGAAGGCGAGGGCCCCAACTCCTCGCTCGAACACCCCGAGGCCGATCTCTTGTAGCTTATGTAGCTTCTCTGAATCCCAGATGTGAACCACTGGCTGAAGTGGCTGAAAGGAGAGGCAGAGAGCCAGAGGCCAAGGGAAGTCAGCAGCCAAGGTCAGCTTGGCAGTCCAGCCCATCCAGCCCCTCAGCTGACAGTACCTTCCCATCTTTGTCGACCCCTGCTGTCTGGCCAGAAGCTACTCGGACACCATCCGGATGGACAGCCAGGCTAAATTGGAGAAGGAGAGAAGCCACTGCGGGAGGGATCTTGGGAGCTCCCTGGGATCCCAGGGTTTCCAGCTGCAGGCAACTGGTCTAAATGACTAGAAGGAACCATCTGCCTCTATGGTCCAACAGAGACCATAGGGAGAGGTGGCTAGGTGGCACAGTGAATAGAGCACCAGCCCTGGAGTCAGGAGGACCTAAGTTCAAATCTGACCTCAGACACCAAGTGACCTTGGGCAAGTCACTTAATCCCAACTGCCCTGCCTTTCCCCCTACCCCCGAAAAAAAAGAGAGGGGGTGTAGCAAGTGATATGAGGGAGAAACTGAACCCAGACCCTCTGCCTCCAAACCCATCTGTAAGACCACCAAGCCACAGCTTCCCACCCTCCCTCCCTCCATTCGCCTTCTTCATTCCTGAGGGCCCTAGCCATCCCTTCTGGGCAGAGCCTTCTCCTGAAACAACTCTCCCGAATCCCAGGTCCTCCTTTCCCAGCAACCCTTGCTGTTGACCTCACCATCGAACACAATCTGTGTGACCCAGGTAGTGTCTCTGGCCACCACCCCCAGGGCCTCCTGGACCTCCTCCCGGGCGATACAGCACCACCACACAGGCAATGAAATAAACTACTTCCCCAGAGCGAAGTACAAACAAGTTGGAACGAGAGTCTCGGCCCCTGTACCCATAACTGGGAGGAGGAGGAAGGTCAAGGAAAAGAAATGAATGAGGTAACCAGGCCACGCCTGGCTCTCCCATCCCCTCCGCTTTCTGGTGCCAATCAGCTGCTGATGCCTGCCCACTGCCTCCACAGCCCCTCTCCCATCCTTTCTATTCTCTTTTTCCTCCAAGCCGTCCGACAGGCCCCCCTCCAGGGTCACCCGAGGCCTCCCTGATGCCTAGCTCGCCCCTCTCGGATCTCTCTCTGTGTGGCTGCTGCCAAAGTCATCTTCTTAAGGCACCCCTTTGACCTTATGCTCCCTAGGGGTGTCCCTAATGCCTCCAATCACACCCCACCCCACTCTCTGGACATCTGTGACATCACTGCTTTCCACCCAGGGGTTCCAATCAGACCAGATCTGCTGCTCCCCAAACTTGACCTATCACCTCTGTCCTCTGGACATTCACAAAGGCCTTCCTCATTTCTGCCCATTAAAATCCCTTTTCTCTGCTGAAGCCCAGCTCAGGCGCCACTTTCTTTGATCTCCTCGAGGTAACACTGAAACTCTCCTGCCTTGAACACCTCTGTAGTGCCCTACACCTCCTGCTAGAGGATCCTATTTTGTAACAAACCTTTGTGCATGCATTTCATTGCTCCCTGATCACCTGAAGGCCCCTAGAGGCTAGAGTAATGACGCAAATGTTTAATAAATGCCCATGGAACTGAATCGTGAAACTATGAAGGACGGGGGTCAGAAGTCAAGGGTGAACAGAGGAAGGGGGAGAAGGCTCCTTCAGTGACAAGGGCATTAAGGAAAGGGACAAGAGGATTCTGGGGCTCGTTGAGGAAAACTACAGGGAGAGGAAGGGGTAAGGGGGCCACTCTGGAGCAGGGGATGGGATGGGAGGATACACCCAGTCAAGACTGAGGTTCTCAGGGGGTGGGCCACTGGGCAGCTCCTCAGGACTGCGGACACCCGACGGAATGTACATGGTGATGGGTCGACCCCGAAGGAACATCTTCACCGAGATGCCCTCTGCAGGGGAGACAGGGAGACCAGGCTTACCTTTCAATTCTTTCTCCCTGTGCCCCACAGGGACTCTTAACAGGGAGAAGAAGGACAGATTGGGAGCTGAATTCCATCATCTGATCCCTATCCTCATTCAAGGGCCTACTGTTCTCGACCCCAGGCTTCCACATTTGCAGAGTTGTGGGAAGGACCCCAGAGGCTGTCTTCTCAAGCCCACACCTGATCACAAATCTCACCTCTACAACACAGCTAAGGAGTGATCCTCTCACCACTGCTGGGAGACCCAGGACAGGAAACTCCCTCTCTTTGGAGGCAACCATTGTCATCTGCCCTGCCTCTTGCTCCCACCAAACACACCTTGTTTCCCCAGATCTGCCCTTACCCAGGTTATAATTGCTCCTCCGAGAACCGGGGCCTCCAGGGCTAGAGATGGAATCTTTCCCTCCTCGGCTGTGAAGAGAGGGTAAAAAAGGCCAAGAGGTGAGAATGACCTAGGGGAGAGAAGTCTGGGAGAAGGCTTGGTTCTCATCAAGATACACGATGCTCAGAGCTAGCATGAATCATTTTTACAGATAGGATCTCTTCTGGTGCTATGGTTACCCCCATCCTCCTCCTCCGACCTACTGGGGAGATGAGGAAACTGAGGCAAGCAGCAATGACAAGGCCGGCTCTCCAGGATCCCTCCTGCAGCTGGGGTACCACCCGGATCAGGAAGTGCCCTGAGGGACTGTAAAAGTTAAGTGACTTGGAAAGAGTGACTAGCCCAGGGTCCTACGGCCAGTCTGCATCAGTGACCAGACTTGAAAATCCAGGATTTCCCTTCAGCTCCCATTGGTTACTGCTGGGCTCCCTCTTATTCCCTGTCAGGACTAATTAGTCTTCCTTGGACTCCAGGTCTAAGGCCATCTGTGGCTTCCTAGAGATGGTGGGTCAGAAAGAACCCCACCCACCCTGCCAATAAGAAGAGGCTGTGAGGCCCCAGAGGGGTTGTTAGGAAGAAAGGGATTCATTCACCTTAAAGATTCAGAGAACAAAGTCTGATTATAACACATCATCTCCCCTGTGGTGCCATGACAGAAGGGGCTGAATGGGTCCGGTTGGCCAGGGGCCCTCTGACCTGCTGACCACAGCAAGGCCTGCTGGCTGAGCAGGAGTTCCTAACCTGCTCTATAAGGTGGTCTCTCCCCAGGGTGCTGCTCTGTGACACATCCTCCCCAGGACAGGTAGATCTGTCTGCCTGGGGAACTTGCCAGCTGACTTGGGGGGAGAAGATCCAAAGGCAGACCCTGCTACCATGGCTTAACAAATCAGATGTGTGGGAAAAAGGGAAGGAGAGATACATCTCAATAGCCGAATGAAACCTGGAACCTGGGAACACGGGTGCTTTGGCTAGCTTGGGACAAGCAGGCCTCTATTAGAGCCCACTTAGGGCGAAGGGGAGGTGCTTAGGAGGGCCGAGGGTCAAATTTTTTCTTTATCTCTCTGTGCCTCAGTTTCCTCCTCTGTAAAATGATGAGGCCAGGCTAGATAAGAGTTCTTCACCTTCTTTTTAAAGTCATCAATCCTAGGTGTCCCTTTTCATAATATTGTTTCTAGGCAAATAGAATACATAGGATTAATTAAGGAAACCAATGGAATTAAAAGAGTTGTTGAAATATTTTCTAAAACAAGTTTGTGGGCCCCAGGTTGAGAACACCTGAATGAGATGGCCTCTGACATTCTACAATGGCATCTCAGTCAGCATGGCCTCTCTCAGAGGGCCCAGCCACGGCTAACAAAAAACGGTGGGAGTCGAGAACATCTGAGTTCAAAACCTGCCTCGGACATTTAGCCTTTTAATCTGTCTGGGCCCCAAGTCTCTTCATCTGTGAAACAGGAATAACATCTACTTCACTCACTGTGGTTAGGACTGAGAAATGTTGCCTAGATGTTTGCTGAATGAATAACTAAAGGAAGGAAGGCCTAGTGATGGCTGGGATCTCCCCAAGGTCTCTGCGGATGCTGGGGGATGGAGCAGGGCTAGGGCTGGGGAGATGGCAGCCCAACCCCCAGCCAGGAAGGCTCTAGAGGGAGGAGCAGCCCACCTTTCCAAGCTGCCTGGCTGCAGCAGGTTGGCCGATGAAACTGCTTTTCTGGAGAGCTTCCGTGGAGGCCTTTCTGAAGGCGAGGAGGAAGAGGAGGAATTCCTACGAGGCCTGAAGAGGGAGGAAGTGGGTGGGTTGTGGAACAGGTCCCCAGAGAGGATGAAGAGGAAGATGATGTTAAAGAGTGAGCCTTCACTCCTACCTTCCTCTCAGGAGGGGAGAGACCTCAGCGCAGTGGCCCTTGGCCACCCCCCACCCTTCCTCTCCCAAGTCCCCCTTGGATGCCCAGGAGACTCACGTGTCAGCCCTCTGAGGGAGCTGAAAGGGCCGCAGGGCCCCAGGAGGGCCAGGAGAGCCAGCACCACCGCTGCTGCCGCCACCTCGTTCTGACTGGACACTCCCCAGCACCTCCTCTCCACCCCCAGGAGGGGCTGGGGGCCCATTGCTCAAGGGTAAGAGGCCTGAAGACAGCTTGGCCTCAGCCTCCATCTCAGTCTGGGTGCCCCTGCTCACCAAGGAAGGGCTGGGCGCAGGTGGCAGTCCAGGAGGGGCTGAGGGGTGGCTGGGGAAGAAAGTGAGGAAGGTGAGCCTGGCCCACAGGTCAAAGAGCAGCAGAGAGAAAGGAGGAAGGAGGGAGCTCAAGGGCAGCAGGTACCTGTCACTAAGCAAAGCAGCTTCCCTGGATGCCTGCATGGGGCAGGGGGGAGCTGGAGCTCCCAGGGGCGACCTCAGGATCCCCTCCTGCAGCCTGAGTCTCCGCAGGACTTCGGCCAAGGCTGCCTTCACCAGCTCCATCTCCTCCTCTTGAACCCGGAGCCTCTGGCTCAAATCCCCAAGGATGTCTGACCCCGGGAGCTCCCAGCTCCTTGCCTGTCCTTCACCTAAAGCAGGAGAGAAGGGAGATCACACCTGGCCTGCCCAGCTCTGTGCTGGGCTGGGATTCAGGAGTTGCTGGGTTCCTAGCTCCTGGCCTTTCTTCAATCCCCAGGAAATACAGACTGAAGAGACCCCACTCCCCAAGTGCCCCTCCACGGACGCAAGCCAGCCTGGCCTCAGGAGGGAGGGGTGGAGATTCTGGGGAAGACGCCCACTCCTCCCTCCTGGCCGGGGCTCAGCCTGGCGGGCCCCTTCCTGCCCGACCTATTGGGGAGATCTGGAGCAACGTGGAATAGGGCAGAGGGGACGGGCGGTGTGCCCAGGACCTGGGGACTGACAGCCGGCTAATAGCGCCCCGGGAAGGCGGGGGAGCCCCAGGCCCCCCTCGGGAAGGCCCGCAGTCCTGACGGGCGCCCCGTCCCCCTGGGCCTTACTCACCCGGCCCCGCGGCCCCGTCCATCCTGCCCCCTGGGGCGCTCCGAGCAGAGCGCGAGAGCGGCCGCGTCTAAGGCTGGGGAGATGCTAGGGCCATGGCCCTCCGGGGAGGGCACGGGCCGTGTGGGCGGGGAACGGCAGCCCGGGGGAGCAAGGGCCCCCCGTCGGGGCGCGGGAGAGCGCTGTCCCCGGGCCGGCTCCGGGCTCCCGAGGGGCTGGGAGCAGTCCCTGGCCCCTGCTCCGCGGTGCAAACAAGACGCCGGACGCAGAGCAGCCAGGAAGCACTTGGGGGGGGGGGGGAATGTGGGGGGGGCAGGGGGGCGGGCTGCCTGGTAACCCCTCCCTGCCCGGGCCGGCTGTGCTCCCACGGGGCGGAAGGGAGGGCGGGGCAAAGGACCGAGACCTCCCGGGACCCACTGGCCCCCTCCCGACCCCCGGGCCCCACACTTCCCAAGTGCCCCTGCCTCTCCACTAGCCCCCCGCTCTTCCCCGATCGCCCCCACACATTCTCCCTCTATTCCCAGGGGATCATAGAAGGGGGCGCTCCGACACCCGGACAGGCCCCGCAGCCCAGCTCCCACAGCCACCCCCTTACTGGCCCCGGGCCCAGTGTGTGTTGGGGGTAGGGTGCACACAGAGGCCCGACGGGGCAGGTGGGGGCGGAGCCACGGGACTGTCTGTCTTCTCAATAGGGGAGGGGCCCACCCAGGGGGTGGAGCCCGGAAAATCAGTGCTGGGTGGCTGGGGGTGGGGATGGGATGGGGTGGGCAGGGCAAAAAGTTATTAGGGCCTCGGGGTGGGACCCTGGGGTATTGGGGTCAGGTTGGCATTAACCCAGGGCTGAGCCAAGCCAGGCTGACTCAGCGGCCTGGCCCCTGTCTTGGTCCCCTGGCAGGCCCCTCTGCACTCCCCCCGGGGCAGAGATGGGAGATGGCTGCCATTCTGCCCCTTCCCCTGCCCCTCCAGGCCCGGATCCGCCTGGCCCAGGGGCTCTGGCTCTTCTCCTGGCTGCTGGCTCTGGCCGGTGGCCTCACCCTGATCTCTAGTGGCCACCTCCTGGTACAGCTGTGGCACCTAAGCCCTTTTTTGGAGCCCACCTGCTCGTTTCCAGCCCTCCCCAAGACAGCTTTGGCTGCAGGGGCAGCTGCCCTGGGCATGGGGGTCTTAGGGGCTGGAGTCACTAGGGCGTCCTTGGATGCAGCCCGCTATCCACCTTGGCGAGGGGTGCTGGGACCAATCCTGCTGACTGGGACCATTGGAGGTGGGAGTCTCCTTGCCCTGGCAGCAGGACTGGCCCTGGCATTGCCCAGGGGCCTGGATGCTGCCCTAGAGAACGGTTTGGGGGTGGCCTTGGCTCACTACAAGGACACAGAAGTTCCAGGGCACTGTAATGCTAAGCGGCTAATGGATGAGCTCCAGCTGGCCTACCGCTGCTGTGGACGACACAGTTACAAAGACTGGTTCACTGTTCAGTGGATCAGTAGCCGGTATCTGGATCCCAATAACCAGGACATCATTGAGTAAGTGCTGGAGTGCTCCTGGGCCTCCTCTGGTCCTATCGCCCTTTTCCCAATCTCTCCCCCTTCCCAAGGGAGCTGACAGACTCTCTGCTTCTTTGGCAGCCAGATCCAGAGTAATGTGGAAGGCCTCTATCTCATTGACGGGGTCCCCTTCTCCTGCTGTAACCCCCACTCCCCTTGGCCCTGCCTGCAGAGCCACCTCTCCAACACACAGGCCCATCCTCTGTCGGACCCTCGGCAGCCCAACCTCAACCTCTGGGAACACGGCTGCCATGGCATGCTGCTCAGGCACTTGGCAGGGCTGGCCAGCACCCTGGGAACCATGCTTGGCATTACCCTCCTACTGCAGGTAAGCAGAGTTCCTCAGAGGCAAATTGTGCTGACCACCAAACCGAGTTGGGCTGGAGCTCAACCGGGCCCCTGGACCCTCTCTGCCCAGCCCATAGCCAGCTTTTGGGCCTCTGAGTTGTAGCACTCTTCCCTGACCCCTCACCCTTTACCCCTCACAGGTGCTGGTACTCCTGGGACTTCGGTACCTGCAGACGGCTTTGGAGGGCCTGGGGGGAGCCATAGATGGGGAAGGGGACACCCAGGGCTACCTGTTCTCTGGGGGACTCAAAGAGATGCTGAAAAGTGCTTTCCAGCAGGGGCTGTGTGCTCAGAGACCTGTGCCCGAAGAGATTCCACCAGAGGCCCCAGCTGAGGAGGTCCCAACAGAAGCCTAGCACCCCAGAGAAGGGGAAGGGGGGGAACAAAAGGAGAATCTGGCCAGAGCAGTTCTCAGTCCCCCTCCCTGCAGCAGTGCCCATGCTGAAAGCAGCACCGCCCTGCAGGGGAATGAAGAGGGGCAACAGCGGGGCCCAGGGCAGAAAGGAAAGGAACTAGATTAGGGGAGACAGCCAGAAGACACAAAGAGAAGCCTTAGCTAGAAGTAGCTAGAAACCCACTATCCCCCTTCAGAGCCCCCGCCGCTGGCCCTGGTGGAAGGGTATAGGGCCCACTCCTGTGGGGACCACAAGGAGGTGCTGATGGCAGCAAGAGTGAAGAAAGAGCAGCCGGCCACCCAGGAAAAAATGGCGAAAATCTCCATGTGTACAAAACCCAATAAAGCTCAGCCACCTGGCCCGCTCTTTCTTCTTTCTTGGCATGGGGAGGGTGCTGTTCTCTTTGACAAAAGGGAGGAGGCGTTTCCCTTCCCACGTCTTTTCTTAGTTCAGAAGGGACCCTGGCACCAGCACCAGTACCAGTACCTGGTACTAGGGTCTGACCTGATTCTAAGATGTTCAGAACCTGGGTATTGGGGAATGGAGGGGGTTACAGTTAGCACCACTGAGCAAAGAGCAGGAGTCAGAGGATTGACATACTTTATTCTGGAGGTAGGAATGGGGGAACATGCTCACTGTGGGGAGGGACCCTGCAGCCCCCACCTGATCAGGTCCCAAAATGCATGCCCATGCCCACTAAGTAACTGGACAGCACCCCTCTTCCAGCGGTCATCCACACTCTTCCAGCCAAGTCCATCTGTCCTGAGGGTTCTCCCCACCCCAGGGCTGACCCAGATCAACACCAGTGTCCACTTGTCCTCTTGGGCGAGCTCCACGAGGCAAGATGAAGAAGGGAGGTGCCTGTGTCCACCAGGCCCATGAGGCAGACCCAGAATCTGCAGGGTCGTGACCTCAGAAACCCACATGGCCCTCTAGCCTACCTACATCCCAAGGAGCTTGGGCATCTCCAGTCACACCTCTATGCCGGGGTCCGAGCCCCGGCCCAGCCTCTGCAGCTGTTCCTCCTGCTTCATCTTGGGTTTCTCCGTCCTCGTGTGCCATACCAGCACCTGCAAGCAGTGCCAGCCTCTCAGTCAGAAAGGACTCCAACCAGAGGAGGCCCACCTTGAACTGAACACAGCCCTCGAGAGGGATCCAAGTCAAAGGGGAGCAAACAATGCTTCAGTCTGCCCTCCACAATCCCTCTGGGCTACCCCCACCTCCACTTTCACAAGGCCTGCTCTCTCTCCCCGCAGCAGACCCTCCACAGGTTCTAAAACCTCTCAATCTCACGAGTAGTTCTTAAAATCGTTAAAATGACCTCACTAGAATGAGAGAACTGGCCAAAGAGGTTCCACCAAGGAGAGACTGCATGCTTATGCCTGAGAAAGTATTCTCCATCCCCAATCCCTCATCTTGCCTCCTGCCCTGTGGTTCCTGACCCTTTACCCGTGTGCAGTTTGCAGCTCGGGGCTCCAGATCCTTGGGGTCAATGAGATGGCTGAGGAGACTGCTCTCCAGGTGGCCCCGGGGGGCGGTGGGGTCAAACTGGGCACCAGGCCGAGACAAGAGAAGGGGCAGCGAGACAGCAAAACCGGCCATATCCAGAGGAAAAGGCCGCTCAGGCTCCCAGGCCGTGTGAAAGCCAACCACTTGGCCCCCCTGCACCTGGGGCCCCTCAAAGCGAAGGCCACCGACCAGCCCCACTGGCCACACTGAGACACCTCGGGTTCCCCTCATCTTGAGGACAAATCAGATCAAGAAAGACACACATTGGTACCAAGGCAGAAGGAACACGTGAAAGCACACAACAACCCACACTCCTCTGAGAGGTTCCTTCTTCTACCAGTAACCCCTCTTCGCTCCCCCCCACCCCCACCAAAGAGCAGAGCTAATCACTTTTGGTCACTTTTCCTTTCCAAATAATCTCCACAAATGGCTCTTCTGAACCTCTTACCTCCTCAAAGAGCTCCCGACTATAGGTGTTGTCATCATCAGCAAAGTACACGACCCCCCGAGACCCCACTGGGGGCGGGTCCCTTTCCCCACCAACTGCAGCCTCCTTTCCCCGAAGCCAATCCAGGGCTCGGTTCCGCTGCTCCACACCCCGGGGCCGGACCCAGCCTGGCTCTCCTTCTCGAAGCCGCTGCCCCTTTGGTGTGAGGGCCACCAGATGAGTGAATCGGAGGCCAGAGGCAGTCAGTAGTCCTGTAACCAGTGGAGTAGGTGCTTCAGCATCCTCCACCAGCACCCAATGCAGTCTGGGTATCAAGGACAGGGTCTGTGACAGGCGAATCAGCTCAGCCTTCTGCACCAGCCTAAGTGGGGAAAGATGAGGATATGAGAAATGCAGGGTGTAGGATGGGAGGAGGGAGTGACCCTACCTAAACACAGCTCAACACTGACAGCCTAGGAACACAGAATGCTCTAAAATCCGCTTATTGTCCCAGAAGCCTGGATTTAGGATTCCATGGAACCCACAGCTTTGATGTTTTCCACTACTATGATCTTGACAAGTCCTGTGATCTCTCAGACTGTTTCTAAATTAAAAATAATACTGCAGTACCTTCCGCCCAGAGTTACAGAGAAAATAAAACAAACTGAATGCTAGGAACACTACACCCTCCAAAGAGAAGATCTCCCCCTGTCTCTGTTCCCTCTCCCTCCCCCTCTGCACTCAGCTGGGCCCCAGCTGGGCCATATGGGGATTCCACAGAACCACCTTACTTAACAAGGACCTGGTAACTTTCCCCATATTCCCTCTCTTCCAAATCTTGCTCCCACCTCCTCCCACTCAGTCTTAGCTTTTCCCTCAAAAAGGCACCAGGTCCCCAGCACCCCAAGTGTGCTCAGGGCCTCTCTAGTCGAGCCTGACTGATCTTCCTCACTCCTCCCTCCAGGATGGACATGAGTCCTGGATCACAGGCTTTGCACCCAAACCTGGCCCACATCTGGTCCCCAACTACCCCATTCGTGTTTTAAGAAACCAGCCAAAGCCAATGCACTGAGAGAACTGTCTGCCCACGAGCAGGTACCTAGCATAAGTGGGGGTCACGACATAGATGATGGGCAAAGCCTCAGGTTCAGGAGGCTGGGCGGGAGCAGGGGGCGGCCGACCAAGCTCAGCTTGCAACTGGGAGATCTTCAGGTCTTTCCTACGAAGGTGCTCGGCAGCTGCTCGGAGGTGTGGGGAGCAGTCGCAGGGCTGACCTGGGTTGTGGAAAAGGGGGAGGGGGTGGAGCAGAGAAGCAGGATCATTTCTGCCCCGGAGCTGCAGACTAGAAGCGAGAAGTCTCTCCACCTTCAACTGCTATCTTTGTATCTGTGGGGCCCAGGCCGAGTCTCAGCCTCACTAGGCATCAGTTTCCTCATCTGCAAAAAGAGGGCCTCTATGGAGGCCCTAAACCTAGGGCCTATCCCTGGCCATCCCTAGCCCTAGGATTCCGTCTGATCTGCACGGCCTCAGCCGGGAGCATCTACTTCTCCATCTCCGAAAGGAAAGGTCTGAACAGGAGCCAGGGGAGGCAGTGAGGGGAGTTAGCAGGCAAGCCTGGAGACCCCAGCCCTGGCAGCAGCCCGGGGGGGGGGGGCGGGGGGGGCAGGAAGGAGGGGCCCGGCCCCGCCCTCGCCCTCCCGCCTCACCCAGCTGCAGGAGGGCGTAGAGCAGGCCGCTGAGGGACACCAAGAAGTAGACCAGGAACACGTTCTTCAGCTTCAGCTTCATGACCGGGCCTGGGGCCGCTGCGGACAAGGGGAGGGGAGCCGAGAATGAGCCGGGAGGGGGGAATGGAGCGGCCAGGGCTGGGAGGGATGGAGAAGGGGGCGAGGGGGCGGGGCCGCGGAGGCCGGGTGGGAGGGGCTTCAGGGCCGGGAGAGGGGAATAACAAGGCCCAGGATGGGGGCGGGGGGGGGTGACAAGGATGGAGGGGCCAGGGGGAGGAGGGAGACAGGACCCAGGGTGGGGTCCAGGGGAAGGGGGGTGACGAGGCCCAAGGTGGCGTCCGAGATGGAAACCGGGGGGGAGAGGGCAAGGATATGAGCGTGGCATGATGACAGGAGGGTCCAGGGATGGGGCAGTACGGGAGAGAGCATCGTTGAGTCCTAATCCAGCCTCACCCTCTACCGGGTTAGGGAAGAGGAACTCACGCCTCCTCCCCCTTCCCCCTCTCCTTCCCGGCTGGTCTTCAGGATTTCACTTCCGGTCACTGATCGGAGGGGGGCGCGCCCATGCCTCAACTTCCGGGTCAAATCTCACCTCGATCCCACCCTCAGGTTTCCCGCGCCGCTCACTTCCGGGAGCAGCTGTGCTCGTGATATCATTTCCGGCACACGCTCCCGGCGCGAGCCATGAGGACCGGAAGAGGTGCCTGGGACAGTCACGTGCCCCCGTCCCCCATCCTGTGGAGGGAGGGCGAGCTCGGGCGTCAGCCGCCCCGCGGGCCAGGGGTCGGAAAGACCACTTCCAGGCCGGACCCTAGACGTGCGGCCCGGACAATACCACACCCCGGCGGCTTCCCACCCCTTCTCTCCCAGGACCCCACTCAAATAGAATAACGCCCCGTGGTTCCACGTTCAGTCTCGGAGGATGCTCGGCGCAAGCGCAGAGCAGGCTGCGTGACCATGACCCCGCCGCCCCCCCCCGCCCCCACACACACTGACGCATCAGCCAAGAGTTTCGGTTCTTTTATTGTTTCTCCGTTTATCAAAATCTGTCCCAGCTCGGGCCGCAGGGAAGTAAAAAAACGTTCCCCAGCTGCCCCTTCCCCGCGGCCGCACCCCAGCCCTGGGCACACATGATCCTTGGCCCCCCCCCGGCTCGCTCTGCCAGCAATAAATACCCAGGCGGGGGTGCCACAAGGCGGGCCCCCTCCCCCAAGTCCTGTGCCTCAGCAGCTCTGGCAGGGCGGGGCAGGGGGAGGGGGAGGCCTGGCCCCTCCCCCCACTAAGGGGTGGTCCCAGTGTATTGGAGGGGAGGGGAGAGGTGGCTCAGGGGAGTCACCTGGGATCTCCTTCCCTCAACCAGGAGAGGAACAAAGTGGGGGCAAGTCCTGGAGGGAGGAGGGGGTCCACTGGCTGAGGCCCAGGCATGAGAGGGCAGAGTCTGGGGAGGAAGAGTTCAGGTCCCCTCAGAGATGGGGTACAGCCACAGTGAGGGGTCCTGTTGTCTTGTTGTCTGTCTGCAGGGAGCAGAGGAGGGGTTCCTAGGCCGGGAAGCCCCCCTGGCTCCTGCCCAGCGAATCCTCGGGCAGCCTCTGGGCCCTACTGTGGTCGGAAGGGTTACTGGGCAGGGTGCAGACCTCTGGCAGAGGGAGGGGCTGCTCTGCCCCCAAGCTATCGCAAATGGATGCTCCAGTCAGCGGCCACGTGGACTCCAGGCTTGCGCAGGGTTAGCACCGAGGTCTCTGCATCATGATGGAAACTCAGGACACTTTCGAGCATGCCTGGAAACACAGATAGGTCAGAGGCAGCCAGGCAGACCCGCCTCCACCCTCGTTCCTGGGGCAAGGGCACTCCCTTACCCTCTGTCCGGAGGAGCACAGAGGCCGGCTTTCCAGCCCCCAAGATCACCACCCGCTCGATCCAGATCGGGCTCTCAAAGTGGCCTTGTGGGTCCGCTGAGCTGGAAGAGGCAGGGCACAAAAATCAGCAGAGACATGTCAGAAGGCCAGGGAGGCAGCTGCAACACACTGGCCCGCAGCACTAGGGAGCCCTCCTTACCTGGAGGTGAGAGTGTTTCCCGCGAAGGTGAACTTTCGTAGCAGGTACTCGTTCCGGGTCTGATAGTTGAAAGTGTGGCCATCATCTAAATAGAGTTCTCCTTCTGCTGTGCCCTGTGTGGAAGCGGGTGAGAGTGTAACGGCCATGGAGAGCAGAATTTAGAGGGACAGGTAGGGGGAAAGGCTGAAGTCCCTCACCTGGGGGCTGATTGCGACATAAAGAGTGATGGGGTCATCCTTCATACAGTCTGAAGAACGCCTCACCCGTTCCCACCGAGGGATGATGGTCCCCCCACGCTGGAACACAGGGATCTGGGGGAGAGAGAAGAGCCTGGCTCAACTGCCCCCCTTTAATGTACACACCTCCCAAGGGGCACATGACAAGAAAGGGATGAGCAGAGGTGGTAGGGAGCACTCACGCTGGTAAGAGTGACGGGCAGGTACAAAGTCTGGGGGCTGTGATGCTTCTGGGAGCTCTGAACATCATACCACACCTGAGGAGAAGGAATGATGATGGCGGGTTTCCCACTTAGTTTGTCCTTCCCCCCCACCCCCACCCCCACACGTGCCTGTGCTGTCCCAAGTCCCTTTCCTTCTGTGAGCTCACCTCTCCTTGGCCAGGCAGGTACACTTGGACTCCACGGGCCCCAGGCTCAGTTACAGGATGAACCAACAGAGAGTCTCCTAAAACAGCCAGGGGGTTGTGGTCACTTCTAAAGAGAATGGGCCCTAGCTTTCTGCCTTCCAGACTCTCCCACAGCCCCAGACTTCAATCCCTTGCCAATATTCTCACCTAGCATGAACTGATCATCCTGGCTGAAAGTGGTCACGTCCTTTGGATACTGCACCCACAGGGGCCTGCAGAGGGAGACAACAGGAAAGGGGAAGTACTGAGTGACCCCCTCGAGCTATCCATGCCTCCCCATCCTCCCAGCCCATGGCACTGCTCCTCTCACCTCATGACAGGATGCCCATCCCGATGAGCACGATAGAAGAGGGTATACCAAAAGGGGAGCAGGGCATAGCGCTGGCGCAAGGCATCTCGGATGGGCCCCAGGTACTCAGGGGGCAGCAACCAAGGTTCTCTCCGGCCTGTGTCCATGTGTGAGTGTGCCCTATAGAAGGGCTGGTATGCACCTGTCTGGTACCAGCGCAGAAGCAGCTCTGGCTCAGGGTTCTTGAAGAAGCCGCCCACGTCCGCTGGGAGACAGAGGGTGAGATTGGGGAAGAGGTAGTAGAGAGGGTGCTCCTCCCTCAACCTCTTAGGTATCCCCAGACAGTGACCCTCCCCCTGGAGCCTCCCTTTCTCACCCCCACAGAAAGAAATCCCTGTCAGCCCCAAGCTGAGGCACATGGGGATGCTGATTTTCAGATGGTCCCATTCTGCCGCGTTGTCCCCTGTCCAGACAGCTCCTGGGAAAGGACACAGAAAATCCTGTAAAGAGGTGTCCGGAAGGGGAAAGGAGGCCCCCCCAATAGAGCTCTCCCTTCAGTTGTCCTAGCTGGCGCCCCTCCAGCTCAGTAGAGTTCTCCTGTCCATTGGTGCATCTGACTGCCATGAGGTGGGATTCATCCCACCAACTCCAAGCAGGCCAGCTGGATATGCTGGCGTGTCCTGACATGGAACACTCACCCACCTGCAGACTGCCCATTGGTGTCCCTGTACCCCATGCTCATGCAGCCTCCTGCCAGGTCTCACCAAAGCGCTGAGAGCCGGCGAAGAAGGCCCTGGCGAGCACAAACGGGCGCTCCAGCCCTCCAGAGCGCCGCTTGAGTCCCTCTGCTGTGGCCATGTGCTGAGGGGGCACAAAGAAAGCTGTGGTCAAGGCAGTAACACAGCAAGCCCCAGCCCAACACTCCCCACGGCTTGAGGGCACCCAGGAGCCTCACCACATAGAAACCATAAATGTTGTGGACGTCCCGATGCTCCCAGCCCCCATGGTGCTGGGCGTCCTTGAGCATGGTGACCTCGGGGCCATTGAAAACTGATGGCTCATTCATATCATTCCAAACAAAGAGGTTTGAGGCTGAACCCTAGAAACAAAAGAAAGAACCACGGTGCAAGGAAGCCAGGGAGCATTTCTAAGAAATGATAAATACAATAGATTCAGAAAAACGAAACAACACTTTTATGAACTGATATAGTGACTTAAAAAACAGAACGTCTACCATGACCACAAAGAACCCAAAACCCCCTCAGCAGGGTCTGGGCAGGACTAAAAGGCTGACAATAAGAAGGGTCTCCCACCACTCAGTAGAGTTGGGAACCAAGGGGCTCCCATGTGGCCAGTGGCCAGTGGGATGGTCTGTCTCTCTTTCTCTCAATACTTGTTACAAGGGAGGTCTGAAAGAAGCAACAGATGACAAAGAAAAAGCATCAACAAAACATCCAGAAGAAAACAAAGCTCTCCACTAAGGAACATAGACCATGCCTTTTGGCTCACTATCCTGCTGAACTGCCCCCAGAAGGCCCAGGCAGAGCTGGTGAGCAGCTCCCCAGCACCCTCCAGCCCATCTGGTTGGCCTTCGATGCATTTGGACACCCAGTCCTTCCTGACACTCTAAGCCATAAAGGCTAAGAAAGTGAGGGAGTCGGGGCAGCTAGATGGCACTAGCCCTGGAGTCAGGAGGACCAGAGTTCAAATCCAGCCTCAGACACTTAACACAAAAACTAGCTGTGTGTGTGACCTTTGGCAAGTCATTTAACCTCAATTGCCTTCCAAAAAGCAAAAAAAAAAAAAAAGTGAAGGAGTCAAGCCCATAATCACAGAGTGTGAGGGGAAGCCAAGGGAACACAGAGGGGGCACCCCACCCTGCTCCTACCTCATATTTGTCAAAGCTGAACATGTCTGCCCACCACTCTCTCATCTTAATGTTTGTGAAGTCAGGGTAGCCAACAGAACCTGGAGGTCAAAAACAAGGGTAGCCCTGGGGCTAGGGGCTGGAGACACACCCATGTCATCCCAACCTCCAGTCACACTGGGACCCCACTCCTTGCCAGGCCTTGCCTCCTGACCTGGCCAGCACCATCCCTCGTAGTCAGAACCATCTCGGGTTTTGACATACAGTCCCAGTGACTGTAACTCCTCATGTACCCGGTATCCTGAGTCCACTTTGATGTGAGGGTCCACAATGGTCACCAGCTGGGAACAGGGAAGACTGAGAGCTCAAAGGCTTTCCTCCTGGGACCCCCTGAAAGCTGACAGACTTCCCCTCATGGCCAGCTAGCCATCTTACCTTTCGTCTTTTGCCAGCCAAATGTCCCAGCATGGTAAGGGGCTGAGGAAAACGGCTCGAGTCCCAAGTGAAATAGCGTTTCCCATCAGCATGTTCAATGTCCAGCCAGATGACATCACAGGGGATGTCGTGACTATCAAAACCCTGGTCGACATCAATCACATCAGCCTCATCCCGATAATTCCAGCGGCTCTGGTGGTAGCCAAGGGAGAAGAGTGGGGGGAGGGCCTGGGTCCCTGTGGGAGCAGGGAAGAATTGTGGAGTCACAAATGCAGCCAAATCCAAAGCACGGGCTGGACCAGCCAAAGAGCTGAGTGCAAGGCCCAAGATCAGCCCCATAAACCTGGGGGGGACTGTGTGTAACATAATTCTCAGGGGCTGCACCAACACAACTAATGCAACCCATGTTGTAAGGAATGGTTCACAAAAGAAAAGAAAGAACAAGTTCGGACATAGAAATGATGTAGGAAACAAAAGACATCATCACAAAAAATAAAATCTACATAAAAGAACAAAAACCCTAGGAAAGTTATAAACCAGGTGCTGTTGGATCTGAGAAGGGGGGTGTGCTCGGTACAAGCCCAGGGTTGCTGGTCTGGGATTTACGCCAGGATGCTAAAGATGGGCAGGAGCACACCTGTGAGACTGGTGTACTGACGGAAGACGTCCGAGACCGTGGGCCCGAGGAGCAAGAACACGTCAATGACCCCACTCTCCGACATCCAGCGCACATCAGTCTGGGGCGTCTCCCCCCCGCCTTGCAGGTAAGCCAGCATCTTCCCAAACAGTGTCTGTTCCAGGAGGACCAGAAATTAGATACTCCCTGCCTACCCATTCCCACGAAGGGATAAAGCCTTCCCCTTGGAGCCAAATCATTCCCTAGGTCCTGTCCAGGACACCCTTTCACAGTGGAGGTCTGACAGGCTGTGCCAGAGAGCCTGGAGGAGATAGTGAACTTCTTCCTCCCACCCAGGAACCCCATATTTCAGCTAATCCCATTGGGCCCAAGCAAGTAGTCCCTGTTTTATGTGCCCAGACTGCATAGAGCACAAGTGACTATTTCCTGTCACCTGGTGATGCCACATGCCCCGCCCCCCAACCCTAGTCTCCCCCTCACCTTTCCTGCTGTATTAGAGGATATGTCAACCCATGTCTCAGCTGCATTGAACCAGAAGATCCCAAGGTCTCGGTGGACATTGTGTGCCAAGAGCACGGGCACTGAGCCATACAAGGCCATGGGGTTATACAGATCGTACTGGAACACATCGAGATTGTAGAGTCGATACGGCTCCCCACCCCTGCAATAGCCACAGTATCAGAGCTGCCCCCCAAGCTATCGCTGGGTGACTGTTCACATGACCTCTAGGGAGAAGCTAGGAAGGACATATCCCCTTTGGCCTCTGGCTGGCATCTTCAAACTGTGCACATTTCCTCCCTTGCCTTCCCTGCTCCCCACCCCACCTCTCTGCATGTGACTCACTCAGTGACCTTCAGTCTCAGGCTGTCTGCATGCTCTGGGATTCCATACACATGTTCCATTCCAGGCAAAGAGAAATCCAGACCCACTGATGTGGGGCCTGTGAAAGGAGGAAGGGCGCGTCTGGAGTCAAAGGGAGGCTTCCTGTCCACCCCTTTCCCCGCCCGCCCCCCCAACCCACCCCGCTTAAATTCCCTTCCCTGCTCACCAAAAGGCTTGCTATCGGAGTGGGTTTTAAACATCTCCTCCCAGGCCCCTGGCTCATCACTGTCGTCCTTTTCTCTGTTCTCCTCTGGCTGCAAGAGGAAGAAAGGGGATCCCACCCCAATCAAGAGGTTTAGAGGGTTGGTGTAGACCCCTCAGGCCCCAGTCTGAATTGTCCATCTCCCACCCCCCGCCCCCACCTCACTTTCCCTCTGTCTTTCCCCCCTCACCTTGTCTGCTTTCCTGGCAGCCTCCTCATCCAAGGTTCCATCCCCCTCAGCTGGTTCTTTTGGTCCATCCCTGGAAGGTAGGAGAGTCGTCTGCTCCAGTCCAAGGGAAGAGGGGTGAAGGACTTTGGTTTTGATTTTGTTTGGAGGCTGATGGAAGCATGAGGATGAGGTAGGAGTAGTGCTCCCAGGGCCCCAGGGGCCTACAACCTGAGCTTCACTCAGGCATGGAGGGCATCCCCAGGGAACATACCCTCATACAAAGGCAGGGCTGGGAGTGTGCCAAGAGGTGAAAAGGAGGGAAGGAGAGCAATGATCAAGGGAAACAAGCCACTGTAGAGCATCGGGAATGAGGGAAAGGAGAGAAGGAAGCAGAACTCGGGAGATCTGGCAATTGAAGGAAGCTCAAACCTGGTTGTTACTGACTCACTACCCAGTTAATCCCCCTCTCAGGCCTCCCTTTCCCTTTCTGTAGGATGGCAGCAGTGCAAAGTTAAAGGATCATCTACCAGAAAGGGTTAGACGCTAGGCTGGGGCACAGGAGAAGGGGCAGGGGAAGAGCAGGGGGACCCTGACCAACTCCTACTCCATCTTGCCTGAAGCAGAGAGAACCAAACTCCCAGCACCCAACTTCCTAGCCCCAGGGAGTAGCAAGCATGTTCCTAGCACTTTCCAGCCTTCCTGGAACAAAAATCCTTTAGCTAAGGGAGCAGAGGTTGGCAGCGTGTGTGTGAAAGTCTGTATGAGAGAGAGAGTGTGTGTCTGTGTTTCTGTGGGGTGCAGGGTAGAGGAGCACAGGGATGGAGGGGCAGGGGTTAAGGAACAGATACAGTACCAGTGGCCATGGATTTACCTAGAGAAAAGGTTCTTGATCTTATCCCATATGCTACCGAACGTGAGACTAACTTTATCCGAGAAACTGGGGCAGGAGGAGAGGGGAAAGGAAGGGGAGGGCAAAGGGGCAGGGGAAAGGAGGCACAAAACCAACACAAAAACAGAAACACAAAAGTGAGTTTCAGTCGACGAACATCCAGAGACGGAAAAACCAACCAAACAAAAAAACTTATTTAAAAAAAAAAGGGGGGGGGGGGAGAATAAATCTGGGAAACAAGACAGCTCCAGGGGAAGGGTGAAGGGACTTTGGGTCTCTTCGCCTGAGGAGGAAGGCCCAGGAAGGGCTCCCTGACCATGGGGCAAGGACACAGTCTCCTGGCCAGCTCACATTTTCCCCGAAGGTTCTTGACTCTCCCTTCCCCTATCTCCTCCATCCCTCCCCCAAGAAACCCAAGGGGCCCAGACTTTCTCAGAGGCCTCTTTGCTGCCCTTTCTGGCAGCTTCCCATCCCTTTACTCACGAATTCCTGGGGAGCCTCTGGTGCTCAAAGACCATGAGTCCCCGGGCATTGACGCTAAGCACAAGGCTGCGGTTCTCCAGCAGGTCCAGTCGGAAGGGTTTTCCCGTCAGGATGATTTTGTACGGCCCCTCAGCCACGGTCAGCTCTACACTGTTCTCATCTCGGCCAGAGATGGACAGCCTAAAGACAACAACGAGAGGGAGAAGTAAAGAATGGGAGTCCCTGGAGGCAGCAGCAGAGAAGATGAAGAGAGACAAGAGACCTCAGCAGAATTACCGAGCCGTGGGGGGATCAGCTACCAAAACATCAGGTACCCGGTAACGGGGCCGGAGGGGCTTGAGCTCATCAATGCGAATCCGGGTCATGTTTCCCTTCAGTCCTTGCAGCTCTAGCAGCAGCAGCACCTGCATGGGACACAGGTGAGGCCCAGCCCCGGCCCCTCCCTCGCAGGTTCTTCCAGACCCCCCCTTCACGAGTTGGCTCAGACCTTGCTGACTTCATTGACCAGGTGCACGGTGAGGGCATCAGAGGTGAGCTCCACAGAGTCCAGTAGGGCCCGGTAGGGGGACGCGCCGGGCTGCACGCTGCGCTGCCGCCTGCACAGAAAAGCCTGGCTAAATGCGGGGAGCCCCGCAGGCCCCCCCGCCCCGGCCCGCACCCCTCCCAACTGCCTACTTGCAGAAGGAGCTCTGGTCGCACGTCTTGAAGTTGCTCCTGTCCACGGCAGAGGCCGCCCACAGGCAGAGGCCCAGACACAGCAGGGCCAAGGCTGCCCGGGCCCTGAGAAGAAAGGGAGAGCGCTCAGAGGCAGCGCCCCGGGGCGGACCAGGGCCAGCCTTTTGCCTCCCACCTGCCTTACCCACTGGGGGCGGGGCCCAGCCCGCTCTCATGACATCCGTCCCCAGGCACCAAGGGGCAGATCGGAACTAGGAAGCCCAGGGGAGCTTGTGGCCTGGGGCCCGGCGCCGCACCCTGGCTTACAGAAGCTCCCATCCACGGCCCCACTTTACAGACCAGGTCGCAGCTGAGGCAGAAAGCCCTGAGTTCAAGTCCAGCCTCAGAAGCGGGGGGGGGAAGGGGTGGGGGGGCCCTGGCCTAGGCACAGGACCTCATCGGCGCCCCCTCTTGGGGGCTTCTACCCCCGCCGGCTAGCGTTATTGTTCTTGGGCCTGCCAGCCGGGAAAGCTCAAGGCACTGCCGGGCCCCGGCCCGGCCCCAGAGGCCTCCCCAACCCCCACCCCCACCTTTGGGGTCGCGGCCCCGTCCACCCGCCCCACCCCCACGTCCGGGTCGGCCTGGGCCGCCCTTCACGGGGTTCAATTCCCCAAGATTACGGGCAGGGGAAGGGGGCACTCGGGGAGCCGGGGAGGGGCCGCCAGAGTCGGGCCGAACTCATCCCCACTCTCCTCACCGCCTCCAACGCGCCGCCGCCGCCGCCATCTTGTGCCGGGTTTGCTCCTTGACCCCGGCTCTCCCCTCCTGCCGTCCCCCGTCACGCAGGGACACGTGGCCCCGCGCGCCCTCCCGTCCCGGGAGGTGATTGGCCACCCGAGAGCAAGGAGCCAAGCCGACTTATGGGCGAAGCGCAGACTGTGATGGAAGGTGGCCGGGAGGCGGGAATAGGGAGCAGCCAGCCTTTGATAGGAGTGTTCCCAACCTGCTGCACCACCATTGGCCCGTTCTGTCCCAGCCCACCCGGCGCCCTCCCCCACCCCAACTCCAGAGCCCCAACTGCGCTAGGACACTAATGCTAGTCAAAATCTTTGCAAACTGGGCAACCTTTATTTAGCAGGGAAAGAACCAAGGGGAAGGTTTGGGCGGCGCGCGCTCAGAGCAGGGGGTGGCGCAGAGCTCAGCCCCCTTCCCAGGTAGGGGCAGCTCACGTCCCCTGCCTCTGCGGGGTGGGCCAGGCCTGGAAGCGGCCAGAGAAAAGCCCCAGGCGGTCAATGTTGCGGTGCAGGACGCTGTGCAGCACGGCCAGGTGGGGCCCCCCCGCCCCACCACCCTCCCTGGAGAAGTCCCTGGCAAAGCGGCCTCTCTCGGGCTGGAAGGCAAACTTCTGGGGCAGGGGGCCATGCTCCCGCAGGAAGCCCCAGACGCTGAGCAGCAGCAGCCGCACCTCAAAGGGCGCCAGCTGGCTGAACACCTCGTGCATGTTGCCCAAGGCCGGGGGCAGCAGGCTCCCCTCGGCCATGACAGCCACCAGGGTACACGAGGCCTCCAGCTGCCAGGGTGACTGGGAGGTGTCCAGATGGCGAGAGGCCTCCCAGTGGCCCAGGAGGGCTGCCAGGAGCCCCCTCAGCAAGACAGAGCAGTAGCACAGGGCCGGGGGCGCCGCGGCCACCAGCTTCAGCAGCTCAAAGAGCAGCGGGTGCTCCCGGAACCGGCGCCCTATGCGCAAGTCCCGCTCCACCGTGGTGCGGGCATGATCCTCAGGGGGCCAGGCCAGCTCAGCCCCTGCTGCGTCCGGACACACGCTTTCCACCAAGGTCACTGCCACTGCTTTGGCTGCCTCAGGGCTCAGCGTGGGGGCTCCCCAGCAGTCACTGGCTGCTGCCCCACCTGCAACACTACAACAGTGGACCAGAAGGCCGAGCAGGCTCTGTGTGTTGTAGGTCACTTCCTGGGCACTGCGGGAGTGGGCCGACCTGGGAGGCTTCAGGCCCCGGCCAATGACTCCAGCATGAAATACCGACCAGACACCGCCAGGTCCCGGCACCGCTGCTGTGTGCCGCCTGTTGGTCTCCAGCAGGTATGCAGAGGCCGAACTGGAGGCGGCAGTGGACATCACATTCTCACTTCCCCCTTCTCCTTCACCCCCAAACAGCTCGGCATTGCCCCGATGCAAAGCCCCCTCTACCAGAAGCTGGAGGACGGCCTTGAGGCCAGCGGGGGAGGCCTGAGAAAGCCTAGCAAGCAGGTGTGAAGCTGAGGAAACACCCGGGGGGCCATGAAGCCTCAGGGAGGCAAAGAATCGAGACACGCCGGCCCTCACCAAACTCAGGAGCTGGGCAGGGAGCAGTGCTCCCTGGGGAAAGGGGCAGATGGCCAGCAGGGATGAAGCGGCTTCTGCAACGTCCTCTTCAGGGTGCAGCAGGAGTGGAGCCAGGTCAGGAAGCTGGGCAGAGACAGCCTCACCAACACGGGCACCCAGGGCAGCGGGACCCTCACCACCCTGCTGCTCCCACCCCACCAGCAGAGCCAGGTTCCGAAGCAACCTAGCCGTGAAGGGGGGAAGCAGCGTCCCTGCGTGGACTCGAGCCAGGCAACTGCACAAGGCCAAGGGCAGCAAGCCAGAGAGACTGACCACCAGCCCAGCATAGAGCTGTGTGGCCAGGCTCAACTCTTCTGGGGTTCTAGCCCGGCTCAAGAGATGGCCCAAGGCCTCAGGCCCACAGCTGGGCCGGGTATAGACAGAAAGCAGGCCCAGGAGCTGGTGCTGCCACAGGAACCGCTTCCGCTCCAGCCTCAGGGTCTCCCCACACAGTTCCCCAACGTGGCTCCGAAGGGCATCCAGGAAGGGCACCAGACGGGGTGGGGGCGGAGGGCCTAGAACCCCATCCCCAGGGGGCCCTCCCCGATCATGCACCAGCTTCTGGAGGTGTAGCAGCAGCAGCTGAATGAGGCGGTCACAGGCTTCCCGGACAGCATCGGGGACAGCCAGGCCAGGGGGTGTGATGACCGATGCCGGCATGGCTGTGTCCACCAAGAACTGCAGGAGCCGATAAGCCCCGGCCCCAGACGCCTGACTGACCAGGTGGACAGCCAGGCTCAGCATGTTGTCCAGCTCCTCTCGGCCAAAGACCTGGAGATGCTGCTGCAGCTGGCTCAGAACTGCTGGAGGCTTCAGGCAGTCCACCAGCTCCCCTGAGACAGTGCCCAGAAGGGCTGGCGACATGACTGCCAGCTGCAGCAAGAAGGGCACCGTGGCCTGAAGGGAAGGGTCACCCCCCCGGCTTCCCGAACCTGCTGCCAAGCTCTCATGGAACATCCGAAGGAGCTCACGGCGGATGCTGTCTCCATGGCGGGAGGCCAGGTGCCCCAGGATCCCCACCACAGATGCAATCTTCGGCACTCGCTTCTCTCCGGAGACAGCGGGGTTGGAGAAGACATCTGCTGATGGGGTCGGAGAGGGGCCGCCTGCTCCCCCACTTCCCCCTCCAGCTCCACTGTGGACACAAAAATCCTTGAGTCCACATGACAAGACGCGAGAGATAATGGTGCCAGGGAAGGAGGAGCCAATGTGGGCCACGACCCAGTCGAAATGGGGAGAATGCTGGACAGACGTGTCAAGGAGGGCATCCACACAGGCATCAGGGCAGCTCCCAATAAGGGCAGACAGGCACTGCACATAAATGTCCATCAGGGTTCGGGTGGCTCGGCAACCCATCCACAGCTGCAGCAGCTCATTGAGGGAGCCCGCGGCATGGGGCACTCGCTGGTGGCGGCCTGAGTACTTGCTGCTGAGCTGGCCCATGAGGTCGATGGACCAGGCGCTGACCACGGGGGCCCAGGCTTTGGGATTGGCCCGGATGAACTCAGAGAGCACCTGCTGCACCTCCTGCACGACATCCTCCAGACCAGGACCCCCGGCAGGAGCATGGGAAGGTGGTGGTGGGCGAAGGTGTTGTGGGCCTGTCGTGGCACCTTCATCCAGCGTAGCTAGGTGGGCCCGGACACTCTCATCAAAGACGCTCCTCAAGTGGTCAAGCACAGCTGCTCGGGCCGGGGGCAAGGAGCGCAGCAGGAGGAGGCCGCAGCGGGCATGGTCACGGGCAGAGAGCTGATGGCCTAGGACAGGGTCAACACCAGTTAGAAAAGCCTTGATCTCCTGAGCCAGCTCCTGGGCACTGTGAAGGAGAGAAAGGGGAGTCAGGTGGGTGTCAGATCCCCATAGTGAGAGCCTTCTACCTCACAACAAACCCAGTGAGGTTTCCACATCATCACCAAGAAGGAAAGGCCCTTGTAGCCTCTAGGATCTGATCCAGACCTCCCTCTTAGAACATCCCCAAGAATGGCCATCCCCTGACCTGTACAGCTCCCTAAGTGGGTGCCACCACCTCCCCCAGGGAGGCTCCCTCTACTTTGGGGTATTCCTCCTTGTTAGCAAACACTTCCTTGTACGGAGCTGCTGGCTGCTCCCATCCACTCCTGACTGCTATTCTCATGGCCTCCTCCCACGACATGGTTTCCAGTGCCCTGATACCCAGTCCCAGATCCCTCCTGTGACTCTGGGGCATTACAGAATCATTAAATGGAGGCACTGGAAGGTCATTGGGTAGAGAGGGAGAAACTAAGACCCAGAGAAAAGAGATGTTCCAGATCATACCTACACTGTGCCCATCTCTAGATCTGATAGAGGTCAGGGCTGGCTTTAGCACCACCAAGAGCCCCAGACACCATCTTGTTGGATACTATCATTTTACAAAGGTCTTGCCCAAGTTCACATAGCTAGTATAGAGCAGATCCAGACCCACCCATCATAACTCCAAATCCAGCAGGGCATAGGCACTGGGCCCAGCCTGACCCTCTGAGTCTACAGTTCTCTGACCAGAGCCAGGAGAGGTGCTGGCATGGAAAGAGGGCTGAATCTGACCAAGAAGACTGCTCCCTGGGCAGCCTGCCCCTCCCCACCACCTGTAACCAGGGCCATTTGGGTGGAGGTCGGAAGCCCCCCACCCACTCCCCAAGCCCTGGCAGGGGACTGCACATTGCGGAGACCAGAAAACTTCTGCACCCCAGGGCAGCGTCCCACCTGGCCTTCACGCCCTGTGGGTGGACTCCCCGCTGTGGGGTCGGGGCTACGCTGAGCGCCCTGGGGATGGGCTCTCCTAAGTCTCAGTACTGGCCCCGCAGCTCCCGCCCTCCCACGCTGGCTGCCCAGGGGCCTTCCAGCCTGGGAAGCCAGGCCCTCCCCTGCCCCCATATGGCCTGCAGGCCCCCAAGGGTGTCGGGCGTGGATCACCAACTCCCCGAGGCTGCCCAGAAGCCCCCAGCCCCGACCCTGCCACCCTTCCCTGCTCCCCTCTCGACCTTTGCACAGGCCGTCCCTGATGCCTGGGGTGCCCTCCCTCGCCCGCCGCCTCTGGAACCCCGAGCTAGTGCCGAGCGAGGGCACCCGCAAGGGGGGGGGGGAACGGCCTGGGGCCTAGACCCCCGAGGCCCTCGCACGAGACTTTCCCTCTCTTCCTCCCTCCACGGGCTTCGATTTCCTCGTCTGTAAAACGAGGGGACCGATGTGGCGGCCCACAGGCTTCTGCCCCGCCCCCCTCACGGCCTCAGTTTTCTCATCTGTACAATGGGGCGGGACCGACGATCCCCAAGGGCCGACCGCGGGTCGGCGTGCTTGCCGGCGCCCACGCACCTGAGCGGGGACGCGGGCCCGTGGGCGGCAGGCGCGGGTGGGGCCGGGGGCCCAGCGGGATCACACAGCGCCGACATCCCGAGCCCTGAGCCGGCGTCGGCGTCGGCTGGAGGGGCGGCGGGGGCGGGAGCGACGGAGAGCGGGGAGCGCATGCGCGCTGGGCGGCCAGCGAGCGGCGGAACCTGCTGGAGAGGGTGGCACGCCCAATCGTCCGGCGCCGCTTGAGGCCGAGGTAGTAGCGTTCCGCGCCCAGCCCAGTCCCTGCAAGCGGAAGTCTGAGGAAGGCGGGACGGGGCGGAGCAAGGAGGGGGCGTGGCCATCCACCCCTTAGCCAATTCTCGAATGTTAGAGCGGCAAGACCAGCTAGTCTGACCTCTCTTTTACAGATAAGGAAACCGTGACTGAGCACCCTGTGTGCAGGAATCCTAGAGGAGAGTAGGCGGTACGGGATGTAGCCCCTCTTGGCACAGCGCTCTCCCCCAAACATCCTCCCTACACCCACAGATTATAGCGTTCTTTTTACAGAGCGACGTTCTGTAAAATGGGCATGCTTACAGCACCTTCCTCCTGGGCGTGCAGGGCGGCAGAAACCACTCTCTGGGAGCATCGTTATTTTAGCATTTTAATAAACTTTTGATTATTTATTGTGTGTTTGGGGGGATGAATTTGCTGCCAAAGGTCATGGAGAGAAGAGAGATAAACTGAACCTACCATCTCCCCTGGGATCCCATCCCTTGGGGATGGGAGCTGAGGCTCCAGCCCTTTCAACACACTTTTTTCTTTCGACAATTTACTGAATAAAGAAATGCAAAAAAATCAATTCACTTACCTTTAAAATTGAACACATGAAACAAAACTTGTTCAATATGTAACACCAATTTCATAAGTAAATACCACAAGTATTTTAAAATATGTATCAATTCCTCAATAAGGAGGTAGAGGAAGGGAGAGAATGTGGGTATGAGATCCCACATAGCCGTCAGGGATGGGAAGGACTGACTAGTAATAAGTAACAAAGGAAGACCCGAGTTTGACACTTAGACACAGAGAAGCCATCTAATTTATCCTCAATTTCTTCATCTGTGAAGTGGAGTGCATAATAACCTACTTCACAGAGTAAGATATAAAGATCTAAAAGGAGGTCCAGCCTGGGCCACAGAGGGAGAGGTAGTGAGACATTTGTGGGTCCTGAAGTGTTAAGGTGAACTGCCTGCTCCCTTAAGACTTTGCTTCTTTTCTTGGAATTCAGGTCTTCAGGATCAGTTGTCCAGAGCAATTATCTCCTGATTAACTCAGCCCTTTAATTACTCTCTTGGAGCCCTTAAAAATCCAATCACTTAGCTAAGTCATTGATTAAGCATCTGGGGACTTGTGCTGTATGCCAGGTCTCTGTTCTCCATAAACAGAACATTTTTGTTGAGGAGATAAGACTGATACATCTGAACAAGTCAAAACTGTATGGGAGGGAGGCAGGAAGGAAACAATCATTTATTAAGCACCTACTGTGAGTCAAGCCCTGTGTTAAAAACTTAATAGTGGGGCCAACTATATAGCAGGTGAGCAGAGGTGTAAGTAGGGTTTTGTAGGTTGGGGATAGCTATGTAATCAAGAGTTAAAACAATTTGTCTTAAGTAACATAACTTTTCCTCGCACTTCTCAATAGTGACACCCAGCATTTATACATCCCTTTAAGGAACCATTTTACAGAGAGTATTCTCAGTCTCTCCTTACAACAACCCTGGGGGGGGGGGGCATTATTATCCCCATTTTACAGGTAATTGGTGTGAGATGTGTAACTTGCTCAGTTTTAAGAATATGGGGGAGAATTTGAACTCAGGTCTTCCTGACTCCAGATTCAGTGTTCTACCCACTGAACCACCTATCTTTATGCTATTCATACCACTTTGTTTGATTTTAACAACTGTGGTCAAGAAGCAGAATAATTTACAGATAAGAACATTGAGAAAGAAAAGAGGGACTAACCCAGATCTCCTGGAAAGGTTACTTGTCAGCAGATCATAGTTTGACACACTGAATCCTCAGTCTTTCGGGCAGGGATTATCTCAGGGTTTACTGTCAACACTCTCAGCTCATACCTCTCTGGCTTTGCTCTTGGGTCCTTAACCTACCCCCTTCTTTCCATAGAGACTCACATAGACACTCCAGTCAGAACTCAAATGACTTTATTACAAACTGTTATCACTACCGAACCACTGGTCCTCTCTTTCCTCCCCAAGTAGCCTAGGAAACAGTATCTGATACTTCCCTGCCCCCAGCAAAGGGACTTGATGAGTGAGGCATAGGAGGGAAGGGCAGGGAAAGGTCAGACCCTCAGAAACCTATAGTGGGAGGGGGCAGCTAGGAGGGGAAGTGGATGGAACACCAGCCAGGGAGTCAGGAGGACCTCAATTATCCAGTCCAGACTCAGATACCTACTAGCTGTGTGACCCTGGGCAAGTCACTCAACCATGATTGCCTTGAAAAATAAAAATTTTTATAAAGGCCTATCGTTACAGGGCTCTGCTGCCTTGTCCTAACTGAAGGGACAGCCTCTTGGGAGATTCAGCTGTCAGGCTCTAGGTCTTCCATCTCCACATCCTGGATAATTCCCATTTTCCTTTTCTTCTGCCGTCTAGGCTGTGCCTCAGTGGTCCTGCCTGGCTTCAGGGGGGTTTCCACTGAGGAGTGAGGGGAAAGGGTTAGACAACAGAATGCCTTCTTAGTGTCAATCTTTGCCCTCCAACCTCTTCTTTTCCCTGCTTGCCACCCTCCCAGGCCCTCCATCCTCCTCACCCTCCATGGCAGCCTTCTCCTTCTGGGCATGCCTGATCTGTTGCAAAAGTTTCCTTCTCTTCTTCCCAGACAGGGTGATGTTGGCCCGGGCACTGGATCTAAAGGGAAGGGGCAAAGAAGCTCCATTCAGGAGCAGGTCTGGTTCCTCCTACAGGAAGCCTTCCCAGGGACATCACTTTGCATTTTATGTAGGTTTTGAATTTCCTTATGTGTATTCACGTTATCCCCATCCCCAAAGAAAGTAAGCTCCCTGAGGTTAGGGAGTTTCCCTATTTTTGCCTCTGTATCTCTTCAAACTGGTACATAGTAGGCACTAATAGGTATTCCCTGCTTGTTGCCTGAATTCTCAAGGGGCCTCCAGGTTTCTGGCTCAGTCCTGTCCTAGGTAGGGTTTCGAAGGTGGCAAGGGCAGACTGATCTCAACCTCCTGGTCCGAGGTGTGGGGTTGGGGAGGATAAGAACAGTGTCTCCAGGAAGGCTCGAGCAAGATAAGCTCCATAATTTAATCGGGTCCTCTCGGCAGAGGGACAGTGGGTGACTATAGGATCACAAGAAGCTGCTAGAGACACCAGCTGGTTGGCACCACCTCCATTCCCTCCCCAACAACAAAGCCCTTACTTCGAAAACCCTAGGTGCTCTGTGCAGTGCTTAGACAACCTTAGGATGGTTTTCTGACCACGGCTGGGGGGATTACAACACATAGCCTGGCATATGAGTGTAACTCCCCCTTCAGCCAAGCCGTCTGTCTGTCTCTCTGTCTGTCTCTGCTCCTCACACATCTTCCATCTCCTCGTCTCTGCTTCCAATGCCCTCCCTCGACAGAAAGGGTCTGGGGAGGGCTCGAGAGGCCCGACGAGCCTCAGAGGTAAGGGGCATGAGTGGGGCAGTCCAGGGAGGGGTCGTCTGGGGACTCACGCCCGCTTCTTGAGATGATGGCGAGTAATGAGCCCCTCGTCCAGCACCGCCCCGACCACCCGGTGCCGCCGCCGCCGCTCCCGTCTCAGCACCCGGCGCCGCTTGAACAGCTTCTTTTTCAGCTCCTGGCAGGGGAAAGAGAGGGCAGCAGAGTTAGGGGGAGGGGGAGCTCCGGCGCCCAGCCCTCCCAGCCACCCAGCCCGAGGGAGTTGAGGAGGAGCCGGGCCGTGGTGGCCGCGGCGTAAGCGTGGGCCACGAGGGAGGTGGGGAACCGCGAGGGCGGCCAGGCCTGGACTGGTGAGGGGGTATGGGGATAGGGTGGGGGCGAGGGGCCCACGCAGTCACCGTCCGAGGCCGGTTAATCTTGCCCCCGGGGGCCCCCATGGTCCAGGAGCCGACCTCAGCACAGCTTCCGAGGTTTCACGAGCGCGTCCCGCCCCTTCGGGAGGGGAGGCTCCACCCCCGAGCAGAGAGCGGCCAATCAGGGCGAGGGGCGGGACGGAGCGCCTGCCTATAAAAGGGCACAGGCCAAACTCCTTGTCCTTTTCTTGCTGTGGAGCCAGTGAGTACTGCCGGTTGGCTTCCTGCGGAGGGTGCCATGGCGGGGTAGGGGGGTGTCCAAAGGGAGGGGGCTCGGGGTACAGCCGCGTACCTCTCCACATCCCGCCTCCATTTCTTGGCGAGGGCCGGGGGCTCGGTCCCGACCCCCGTTATGTACGGAGGCAGAGCAAGGGGACCCTGGTTCCCCCGGCGTCATGTCTTCGGTGCCGGCGGCTCCCCATCTGCCGGTTCTATCCTCACTCGCCGGGACACCGTCCTTTTTGCGGGGCTGAGAAAGGGGCACGGGATCCGCACGGCTTTCCCCGCACCCTCGTTATGCTCATCTACATCTGTTACAGGGCCTTGATCGCCGCTGCCACTGGACCTGGAAGGACCGGATCACTCCTTTCCCCTTTGGTGCACTCATTCAATAAAGTCCACTCTCTGAGAGCAGTCTGCGTCTGACCTTTGTTCCTCTTCCTTCGGGGTGGGAGGAGGGCGGACGAGGAGAGCGTCTTCTCGGAGCTCAGAATTGGCCGCTGGCCATGATCCCGAACCCTCCCCTGCACCTGGCATTTCGGCCTTCCTCCAAGACTGACCCTGGCGACCTTCCCGATGGCGCTGCTGCGAAGACTTCACAGGGTTACCAGGGAAAAGCACTTCTGGGCCGATAGGGATTTGGAGGTGGGAAATGCAGGAAGTAAGGAGTGGGGTGCCCGGGGCAAGCCCTCGACGACTGCCTTCTCTGTATCCCGACCCTGTGCAGGCTCCCTGGCCAGCAGCTGCCTCTCCGATCCCACTCTCTGGGACCAGCTCCACGCCCAGGCCCTACTCGGAAATACCCCTAACTTCGACTGGTTTTTTGGATATGAAGAGGTTCAGGGACTTCTCCTGCCCCTACTACAGAAAGGGGCTGCCCAGGAGCCAGCTGTGGCCCCACTCAGAGTGCTGGATGTGGGCTGTGGAACCTCCAATTTGTGCTCTGGACTTTACACCAAATGCCCCCTGCCCTTGAACGTGCTAGGGGTGGACTTTTCTCCAGTGGCTGTGTCCCGCATGAAGAACATGCTAGAAGGGCATGGAGAACACCCCAGGTTGAGCCCCAGGCACCCAGCTTCCCGGCTGCATTTCCTGCAGGCTGATGCCAGGAACCTGGGTTCTGTCTGTCCTTCTGGGTCCTTCCAACTGGTGGTAGACAAGGGCACCTGGGACGCTGTGGCCAGGGGAGGCCTAGCCAGTGCCATGCAGCTGCTGTCTGAGTGCCTTCGGGTGCTGGCCCCCCAGGGCACCCTGGTGCAGTTCTCTGATGAGGACCCTGATGTTCGCCTCCCCTGCTTGGAGGGAGGGGCTGGCAGCAGATTGGTGACAGTACAGGAACTGGGACCCTTCAAGGGACTCTGCTATTTTGCTTACTTTGTACAGGCTGCTCAATAAACCCAATCTTCATTTTATTTGTGTATGAAGTTTAGGGATGGGTGTAACTTTTCCCTATGTGTGGGGGTGGGTCTCTACTGCTTTTGTTGTTATCCCCTACTCTGCAACCCATGGAGGGGTTGGGGGGTAGAGGATTGCAGACCTTGAATGGGGCCATGAATTCAGAAAATAAGGAAAGGAGTCTTAATCTCACCTGAAATCCATGAAGTTTCACTCTCCCCCCAGGTCTCCTCTTCCTGCTCCCAGTCAGATCCGGGATTGAAAGTTCTTAGAGGTGATCTGGGATCCAGGGGACACCAAGCCCAGCCTGGGGTAGAAAATGTGCTGACATTTCCAAGGCGTTTTAAATTGCCAAAAAAAGTCTTTATGTTCATTTTGGTTTGATTCTTCCCATTTTAAAGTTGGGGAACAACTAAAAAAGTTAAGTTTTGAGGGCAGGGTTTGAAGCCATATCTTCCATCTACTCTGTCATTTGATGTTAAAGGAAGTTTCATCAACCCTGATTATTGCCTGTGATTTCCCTCTTTGTCCCACCTAAACAATTGCTCCCTTCCTGTTTCCATTTCTTCATAGCCCTTCCACCATCTGTGGGGCTCCCACACCAATACTTTTCTTTACCTGATTCTTCATCTTGGTCCTGGAAAAAGGCCTCATCCTCTTCCTCTTCACTGTCTGACAATAGCAACTCTTCAGGGGGCCACCTGAGCTCTCCACTTTCCACCTCATTTATATCTGTGGCTTCCACTGTGATGGATGGTGGACGGGGCTTTTGAGAAGAAACCTAAGGGAGAGCAGAAACTGACTCAAACCAGACAGGGAATTAGAGAAGGTTCTGGGCAAAAGTGAGAAGAGGGCTTAGAGCACATACCTGAATGTCCTGGTCATCCCACAAGTTGTTGACCTGATTTGGAGGGTCTGGTTTCCAGGGAGAGCCTGGGCTGTTGCTAGGCCAAGACACTTCTTCCTCCTCCTCACTGCTCCTAGGCAGGAAGGCCATTGTAACAGGGTGACAGGGGAAATTACTCCACTCAAAGATCTTCCTATGTGCTGGTATCCCCTCTGTCCCGACCCCTTTATGCTCAGACTCCCACAGAAGGGGAGACTGACTTTGCCCCTGTAATCTCCTTTGGAAACTGGCCCCTTAATCGCATCTGAGGAAAGGAGGCTGACAAGCAGCAGGGAGATTATGGAGTCCCAGAGGGGGAGGGAATATTGTGGAAGAACAAAATTTGGTGCTTGGAGGAGGAAGACAGAAGGTTGGAAGCTATTTTTCCCTTCCTCCACCCAAATACTTGGCTCAGGATCCTTCTTGCAAGATCTTTACCATAAAATTGACAAGCTACTTCGTTGATTTGTTTTGCAAAAGGGGGTAGGTGTGGGGGGGATGGGATCTGAGGTCATGCTGGTGTAATTAAGTCCAACCAGACCCTAGCAAAGACTAGAGATAGAGCTGTCCTAGACTTAATGATTAGATGGTAGGATTTGGGAAGATCCCTATGCCCTTCTAGACCAGTTTCTTCATATATTGAAAAGCAATGCTAATGTTTGGGGAGCATAGTCCCTACTTTGCTGGCTGGCTGTGAGAGCAAGTATTGTAAGCAAACACATTAATAGAGCTGGAAGGGCCTCCAGGACCACTATTCCAACACACTTTGTAGACAAGCAACCAGGACTCTCGGGAACATGGTCACCAAGCTGAGACTTCATCCCATTCTGGGATCTTTAAGGAATAATAGAGGAATAGAATCTTTTAGAGTTGAAAAAGATCCTTGAGACCAAGCCCCTCATGTGAACCAAGCAGACTGCTTACCTGAGCAACAAGGGAGTCAAACCATCATCTCTTTTCAGACCCAGATGGAGATAGCCCAGGACCCTGAACCCAAGAGCCTTGACAATAGCTTTGCTTCCAGCCCAGTTGGTTGAAGAAGCAAGCTTAGTGGAAGTGCAGCCTCAAAGTTCTTGGCACTACCAAGTTATTCAGTATCAGAAACTGGTTATCATTTCACCGATAGGGTATGGGACTTTTCCATCTGTAGATGGAACTTTCCCCATGTGTTGTCTCACCCATTAGAGCAGGAGCTCCTTTGAGAGCAAGGACTATGTGACTTTCTATTTATAACCCCCAAACAGCCAGTAAGCACTTAAGTGCTTTTTCATTTATAGTAATAGCAGCTAGCATTGATATAATACTTTCGGATTTTCAAAGCACTGCTATCCCATTTGGTCCTCCTTTAAAAACCCCAGGGGTACTTGCACGAGCAGAACAATCTTCAGGATGACTTCAATAAGGTAAAGGAAAAGAACAATGACATACTTCGGAACCTGAATGTGAAGGAGAGGCTTCTCTAGGATTGGGAGGGGATCAAAGCTGCTGATTACCATTCATGACAACAATAGGAATAACAGCATTTATGTGGCTTTACAAATCTCATTTCACTTGGTCATAATTAGTCATTATATGGACACACAGATGAAGGGCTACGTTCTCCAAACACATCTGGCAGCCCAAGTCTTCGCGTTTTCAGGCGAGGGGCAAAGGCAGCGCTCTGCAGCCCCAGACCAGCGTCCCCAGGCACCTCGGGGAGGACTCGGTAATCTCCCGCCCAGGCTGCCATAGCAATGAGCGCTCCTCCCGCTCCAGCTCCGCCCGATTCTGCAAAGTCGGAGGAGGAGCCGCAGAGGGACCTCTCTAGTCTCTCTCCCCGTCTCGTTCTCCCCCTTTAAAGCCTCCTCCTAGATCTCCAACTTCCGGTCGGCCCCCGCACCATCTCGATGGTCCCACGTTGGCCTTTCTAGGCCGGCTTCCCCGCCCGCGCAGTACTGCGTCTCTCATCTCTATAGCCGTACGTCGGCCCCTCTAGGCGGCTGAGGGGGGGGGAGAGGAGGAGAGGGAGCCTCGCGGGAGGTCCCGCCTCTCTAGCCCCGTTCGCCCGGGCTGGCCGCGGACATGGGGTCGCTGAGTAAGGCGCTGCAGACGGCCGTGGTCCTGGGCTCGGGCGCGGGCCTAGGGCTCTTCCTCTTCGTGCTGGTGCCACCGGGGGAGCACCGGACGCGAGACCTGCTCAAGGTGGGTTGCACTGAGGAAGCGCCTGCTGTTTACCTGGCGCAGGACACCCGCGAACCCCGGCCAGCAGTGGGCACGCCCTACGCCCGGGACCCACCGCGGCAGGCAGGCGCGCACAGCGCCCAGGCGGAGCTGCTCCGGGGGCCTTGCCCTCGGGGAGCTGACCGTCTGTCTGGGCAGCAAAGGTGCGCCTGCATAAAGGGATGCTAACTGGGGTGGGGACAGCTGGGAATCCGCTGTGACCAGCGGCCCCCTTGCTCTCGGGGGCTTGCCCTCTGACCTTCCTCTTTCTTTGGTCCTGCCCAGGACACACCAGAGGGGAACCCGCAGAGAAGGGATGAGGCGACCAAAACCAAGATGCTGTGGATGGACACGCTCCGAGAGGCCTCAGCGACCCAAGAGAATGTGGCCTGGAGGAAGGACTGGAACCGCCAGGCAGGCAGGAGGGCGGCTTGACGCCTTATTGGGCTCCCATCTAGACTTACTATCCCCCACCTCCTCGGCTCTCCAAGGCTTGCAGCTCCCTTGGGCGACTGAGGGCTGAACCGCTCCCGATCAGGGACTCAATCCCACAGAAGGTGGACACCTCATCTTGTTCCCCAGTGTGGAATAAACCCAAGGTTTTTAAGTGACTTTTGACTGGGGGCTTAATGGAAGCCTCTGGCTTCCCAGTCTCAGCAACAAAGATTGCAGCTGCTGTGCCCTTTAGCTCACAACGTGCCTGTGTCTGGCACTAGGTGAAGTGTCTGGGAAGGTTGGAACAAGGTTCTAGTCCTATTCTGGAAGGATTTTTGGCTTGTACCGAGGACACAATTACTCCTTAAGATGCCAACACTTAGCATCAGGAATGGGGATCAGTTTTTATTTTCATGCTGAGGACAAACTGGGATAGGAAAGAAAGAAGGCACTTGGGATTTTTAGCTGGGTGGAGACAGCATGGTTGTGTGTATTTGGGGGGGGGATGCCTCAGGGATCACCTTGTGGCCAAGGCCAGTCGCCCCTGTTGGTTGGGTTGCAGAAGAGGGTCTTCTGGTGTGCCTCGGCCATTAAGGTCCCTCTGAGTTTGCTTTTCCACAGGGAGCACTGTAGAACTGACCGCAGGGTCCAGGCCCAACCTCAAGAACTCACCAACATCCAAGTAAAGTGGCAGTGAGCTGAGGACAAGTCACATGATGCAAACAGTCTGGAAGGCCTTAGCCTCTCGCCTACTTTCCTTTCCTTGGCTCCTCCACCTCCCAGCCCCTCAGGAAGGAGCCTGACATACATGACTCAGGATGTGTTTATTAAGGAGGGGATGTCAGTGCTCTGTCAGAGGTGAAAGAGTTTTGAAGGGAAAAGTCGAGGAGGCTGGAAACCCCTTCAGCTGGCACACTTCTTGGCTACAATGAGGACAGCAGAAGGCACAAGTCCTGTAGGTGGGAGAAGAGAGGATATTCAGGCAAACAGGATCCTCCCTTTTTGGTCTAAAGGCTCCACAGTTCCCAACATCCAACATTGAAACCTCAACCCACTTCAAGCTGCCTCCTCTATCCCGCTGCCTCGTTAGTCCCATACCCAGCTCCTGCAGAGGTCTCTCCATATCAGCTTCAGAAAAGGCCCGCCGGGGGAAGCCACTGAGCAGCTGTACAGGGTCCTGCCCACCCCCTAGTTCCTCTCCTCGGTGTAGTTCCACATAGAGTCTCACTGCGGCCAGCTGCTCTCTGGCCTTGAATGTCTGTGTCAGGGATGTCCCATCAGGCAACCGAACCTGAAAGGGACAGAGAGAATAGAGTATTAGGGCAAGTTTGGGTAAAGGTTTCCCTGATAAAATAGCTAACATTTACAAAGTGCTTACTATATGCCAGACTTAAAATAATCTAATTTGACCCTCATAACTCTAGGAAGGGGGTACTATTGATCCCCATTTTACAGATGAAACTCAAACAGGTTAAGTGACTTGCCCAGTGCCACAAAGCTAGCGAATGCCTGAGGCTAGATTTGAACTTGGGTGTTCCTGATACCAGGCTCAGGGGCTCTATCCACTTTACTCCCTAGATGCCTCTAGTTACTTAAATAAAAAGTTAGAAAAAAAAAAGGACAGGAACCTATAACCAGAGACTCATCATAAATATGATAAAAAATGTTTATAAAGCACCTTTCTTTATCTGTGCTGGATGTTGGACACAGTAAGTTAGAAATGCCCTTTCCCTATTCTCTGGATGTTTACAATAGCAAGAAAGATGAATAATCTTGAGAGATGTAACAGACTGAACTCAGGGAGCTGAAACGCTACAATTACAAACAAGTACTATAGTCAAGAATGTATCAGGACTTATATTATGGCAATTCATTGTTCAAACAGGAGAATCAGGTGGCTAATTCACCACTGAACTGTTCAAAGGTCTCACTGAGAAGGTAAGGATTTCATCTGGGAAGGAAGGGAAGACTCAGCCAAGGAAACAGATCTCAGAATGTTGGACAATGGGAAGAAAGGAAGAAGCTGTGAGGCTGTGGGAGCAGCACCTGCAGGAGGCTCTTGGCTTGGTGAAAGACCCCCCCCAGGGGATGATCATCACACACCCACACACACCTGGATGCGACACTGATCATACTCTCGCTTTGTGGGAGGCTCCTGACTGGGAGAAGAAGGAACAGGGCCTGGCTCGGTTGCAGGGGAGGTGATCTGCGATCCCGTGCCACCAAACTAGGAGTTGAAGGAAAACAGCTAAGAGTTCACCCTTAATCTATGAACCCCTCCCACACCCATTTTCATGTTCTCTGTCCACCTTTCAAGGTCCTCTACCAAGCAGAATTGGGAAGTTTTCACAGAACTGACCCTACCCTGATATTCTGGAATAGGATCCCTTGATTGACATTTCTCCCAAGTAACCCACCTTTTTGGCTCTTTCTACTTTATCCCTCTCAATCTTCTCCCGAACTCGCTGTCTGAAGATGGGGAGGAAGAGGGAGAATCATAACAGTGAGTGACACCAATTCTCTGGCCAGCCTTTCCTCTTGCCCTCCACTGCCCCAAGGCCCCTGACCTGGCAGCTGTCTCTTCGGCCTTCTCTCTCCTTCGTTCCTCAGCTGCCCGGCGCATCTCGTCCTCCTGCAGACGCTGCCGGGCAGCTGACAGCTCCTGGCCCTGCCGTCTCCGCTGCCTCTCCCGCTCCACGGCCTCCCGTTGCTCTCTTTCTCCTCGTTCCTTCTGTTTCTGGGCCACCAGCTCCAACATCCTGGATGAGAGACAGGGAAGTCTTCAATGACCAAAGAGAGAGTGATAGCGACTGAAATTTGGACAGGAAGACTGAAAACAGGTGCTGGTGGTCACTTGGTGACTATTGCACTAGCTACCCAAGCCCTCTGCGCACAACCCCACAAACACTGCCCCTCGTGGGCTCCACTCCCCACTCTACCCCAGCACTGAGCAGCACGGGACAGGAGGCCCCGGCCCCTACCTCTTGGTCTGCTCCCGCTTCTCCGCTTCACTCAGAGGTGGCTTCTCCTCCACCCTCGCCGCCCCGGGCCCTGCGGAGAGGCGACCCAAATCCTGTCCCAACCACCAGCACTTAGGCCCCAAGCGCCCATCCCTGCCCTGGTCAGAGGGCGCCGCGCCTCCGCCCAGGCCTTTGGCTCTGACCTTCAGGGCTGCCTCCCCCATAAGGCTGGGGCTCATGCCCCAAGGAATGTCCCCCGGGGGAAGCTGGGGGCTCCTCCACTTCTGGCTCATCTTCGTGTTCCATCAACCTAGAGGAATGGGTAGCCTCATGAGTGGAGACTGCCGGGGGCCCAGCCCCTCCGCACTCCCGCAGGCCCGCCCAGCCTCCCCGCCCTCTCACCAGTCCATGGCGGCCTCGATGCCCTGGTTCCCCGTGAGGGCCAAAGCCTTCTCCCTGGGGACAGAAATCGGGGTGAGGAAGGGCCCCCCCCCACTCCCCGCCGAGCGGCGGGCGCGGGGAGCCCCGGGGCCCGGCACCTCCCGCACGGGGCCAGCCTCGGGCCACAGAGGGCACAGGCGCTAAGGGAGAGGGGCGCGGTGCTGGCACGCCCCCAGACACTCGGGCTGTCCCACAGGAAGGGGGGAGGGGCAGGGGACATGGGCGCCGCGCGCCCCCGCGGGGGCGGAGACGGGTTCCCTTACGCGCGCCCCCGCGGGAAGCCCATCTCGATGAGACTCTCCAGAGCCGTCCGCTCAGCCATGGCGACGCCTCCGCCTCGCCGGGACCTAGGAAGGGGCGGGGGGGGGGGGAGGTCAGGGCGGAGGCCAAGCGCACCTCCCCTCCTTTCCCGGAAGGGGGCGGAGCAGAGAACGAGACTCCCGCCCGGCCCCCGCCTCCACCTCCTTTACGCTTCTCCGAGAGGAGACACGTGCCCGCTCGGGGCTGCGCGCGCATTCAGCAAAGTAGGAGGCGGGGCCAGGCTGCGCCCTCTCTTCCCCCCCCATCCCGCGCGAGGCAGAGCTGCGTGCGCCTTCTGACTCGTGGATGGGGCGGGGCCGGCGTGCATACCTCACTCTTCCTAACCAGAAGCGACTAGCCCCTCAGGGCACGTGCCTTCCCTCCCCCGATTTTCCCTCCCCTCCCCAGCCCCCGGGGCACGAGCTCGCTCTGGGCCGCACGCGCCTCCTCGAGCTTCGTCCCGCCCCCTTCCCGGTCCGCATCGCGTGCCCTCACCCAGATTCGTTGGCTCTGGACAAGCTGGGCACTGGTGAGGGCGATAGGGAAGGGGACCGAGGGTGGTCGAGGGGCGAGCTTGAAAGTAGAAGCGGTCCAGGAAATCGGAAGTGCCGGTGTTTGTGTCACGTGGGTGCTCTGGTCCGGAGGCGGGGCGGTCTACGGGAGCTGCGGAGGTACAAGGTGGCCAAGGCGACTTCGCTTTTCTAGGGCACGTGGTCGTGTCCTGGGAGGGGGCGGAGTTCCATCTGGTTTCCTAGGCAACCCCTTCCGCTTTTCGGTAGTGCCGCGCGGTGGCGCGCACCTGACCTTGGTAACTAGACTTCCATCCTGCCTGGGCTTGCTGCCCCGCAGATTGCCCTATCTGTTCACAATCTGTGGTCGCGCCTCCCCTCCTTCAGCTTTGCTGGCCCAAACCCCAATCCAACCGCAGTCAAGGCAGATACACTTGCTTTGTTCAGGGCGCTGTGCTCAGAGCTGGGGGTACAACTAGAGGCTCCCCCAGGAGCCTACAGCACACAAGCAGAGATGTATGCAGCAATCTATATGCGGAATAGTAAAGGATAATTAACAATGGAGGCGAATTAAATTAGAAGGGGTTGGGGAAGGCTCCAGTAGGAGGTAGGGTGTTAGTTGGGAAGCCAGGGAGGCCAGTGCCACCCACTGGCAGAGGAGGGAGATGGTTCCCACACCCCTTACTGAGTTCTTTTGTGGGCCCTTAGCCCTCGTCTACCTATATTCTGCACCCGTTTCCCCTCCACACCCCTAGTGAACCAGTTCAATTCTATCCTGCCCTTTTCGGCCCTTTTCCCCTGTCTTATCCTGTTGTTGCCCTGCCTGGGCTCCTACTCACCTGATGGGGAACAAGTGGGAGCAAATCCCCAAATGGTTCTCACTGGATCCACTAATCTTAACTGGGCCCTGTTAACTATCCTCCCATATCCTCTTTTCTGGCTACACTCCAGTCTACAACTGATGCCTCACTTCCTGCTTAACTCCCATCCCTTTTCCAAGCTCATCATCCAACCAAAACCTCCCTCTCCAGAGTGACCGTTGATCTCTTCATTGTCAGCACTCAGCCTTCTTTCATTCCTCTGCAGCCTTTGACACCTTCTCCTTGACACTCTTGTCTCAGACACTGCTCTCCTGGTTCTCCTCCTCCTTGGGTCTGTCTTTTTCCTTCTCTTTGGCACATTCACTAACCCAGGGTTAGCCCAGCCCCGATCTGGGCTCCCCCCTTTTTCTCCATCCAGTTTCATTTGGTGATCACATCAACTCACTGGAGTCAGTGATCCTCACTGTGCAGACCATCCTCACATCTGTCTGGCACTAACCTCTCTTCCAAACTCTAATCTCACATCTCCAACTGCCCAGTGCATAGCTCAAGCCTGAATGTCTTATAGCTAACTTAAATTCAACATGTTAAAAACTAAACTCATTATCTTTCTTCCCTAACCTTTTCTCCATCACTGTTTGCAGTACCATCATCCTCCCAATGTCATCCTCAACTCCTCACTCTCCCACCTCCCCTATCCCACCTTCATAGCCCCTTTCCTACACACACCCCTTCTTTCCTGTGACCCTGCCCCCACCCTGGGGAAGGCCCTTCTCATCTCATGTCTAGAATATTGCAACTGGAGGAGACTTGGCTTTTCTCAACTAGTCTTTGCTGGCTGGTCTGCCCACTTTGGTCAGTCCTCCACTCCTCTGTCAAATTGAGGCAGGTCTAAAGGGCACACGTCTCACACACATACACTGCCGGTCACTAAACTGGTTCGATATTACTTCCAGAATAAAATCTAAAAGCCTCCATTTTCCTTTTAAAGCTCCCCATAACTTGGCGCTTTCTTATCTTTCCAATCATCTTGCCCCATACATGGCCCCCTCCTCCAGCCTCCTCATATTCTCCAAGCCAGTGGCGCTGGCCTCTGCCCATGCCTGCACAGCCCACTCCAGACCAGCCTTTTTTGACAGGCTGTCTCCCTCCCCAGGAGCTCTCTCCCTACTCATCTCCACCATGATTAGTCTCAGTCTTCTTTCATCTCAGTATCTTCCCTTGTTGACTGTGTCCAATTTAGGCTGTTTCTGGCTTGTTAGTACAGTTGTTTGCATGTTCTCTCCCCCGTTAGACTGGGAATTCCCTGTGGGCAGGGACTGTTTTTGCCCTTTTTTTTTTATCCCTAGTGCTTAGCAATGTTTGGCACATAGTAGGCACTTAGTGCTTGTTGACTTGGCTTCTGCCATTCCCCTTCAGCAGGGACACAGGGCCTGAGGGAGCTAGTAAGCACAAGTCTGGACCTGTGTCCATAGCCCCAGTGGCCCTGCCTACCCTACATCTGCTCTCTGCAAACTCCGTCGGCTTGAGTCAGAGGCTAAGACAACTCCACCCGTTAACACATCTCCTGAGAGATGACAGCTAGGATTTCAGGAAGGTCAAAAAATGGCCCACTTGGAAAAGGGATTCAGAGGCCCTCTCATACATCCCTTCATTTTCCAAATGGGAAAGAAAGGCCATAGAAAGTCCTACAACCAGTAGACAGCTGGGCTAGACTTGAAATCCAGCCTGGGCCTAAAGCGTGGAGCAGGGGAGCAAGGAACAGAAAGGGAAGGGAGGGCGTTGACAGGCTAAAAACCAGAAGAGGGGAGCACAATTGTGTCCATTCCTGCCTGAGATCCCTTTTTGAAAATAATGGGAGCCGAAAAATTACCTTTTTCCTGTTTGGCGACAACACATCTCCCTAAGATGAAAAAACGTGGCATTTGAATTTAGAAAAATGGAGTTCATTTCCATATTCCAGAGACTTTGTAAGCCTCCCAGGTGATGGCATGGAGGTAGGGAACCTGGGGCCTAGAGACCATATGTGACCTTCTAGGCCCTTGGGTGTGGCCTTTTGACTGAGTTCAAGTTCTACCGGACAAATTCTTTTATTAAGGAAATTTGTTCTGTGAAGTTTGCATTCAGTCCAAGGGCTGCACTTGCCGACGGACCTAAGGCTGCAGGTTCCCCGCCCCTGGCTTAGGTGAGGGCCAAGTCCCCTGACCTCCTCAGGCTTGTTTGTCCATCTGTTAAATGGGGAGGAGTCTTTGCACCCCAGAGCCCAGCAGCAGCAATGGCGAGAACAGCCTGTCAGCTCTCTAGTCCCAACCCTGCCAGCCCAGCTCCAGGGGGGAGTTTCCTTTCTTCCCTCTCCCCAGTACTCCACTGGCCCCACCCATGCTCACACAAAAGCCTACAGACAGGGGTCTGGGCTCCATTATTGTATGTTTATTAGTCAGCAAGAAGCAAACACTAGTTGAGAAAAGCCAAGTCCCTCCCTCCAGGAGGATTCATCTAAACACCAGAGCCCGGTCACTGGAAGTGCTCCTCTCTCTGTGATTGCAGCTTTTAGCCTACCTAGGGGATGGGGGAAAGGCCCATATTACACACCCTACAGTTTGAGGAACTCCAGGCTGGGGTGTGGGGTCTAGTCACCTTCCCTTCTGAGGGGGGGCTCCCTCCTTCAAAAGACCTAGGGCCACTTCCTTGAGGTGTGAGAAATCAGGCAGCTCTCTGAAGCTTAAGTCACCCACCATTTTTTTTTTCTGTCCATGGTCCTTAAATTTGTGGCTGGGACCACTAGAGTTCCTCCCTGGCTCTGGAAGCAGCTGTTCCTCTGGGCTGGTGGGGACAACCCCAGCGCTCCCGGAGACAGAAATGCCATAGCAAAGCAACAGAACTTATGCAGATCAGAACTATTCCCATCCCCACTGCCACATGTACCAGGGTCTGTGGTTTAGGGGGAATGGAAAGGTGGCGGCAGGGTCCAAATAATGGAAAGGTGGTAGGCAGGGGAGTTCCATCTGCCTCACCTCCCTCTGGAACAGAACTTGTCCCAGCATCATTTGAGGCCACCACACAGAGGACATAAGTTCCTCCCGGTTTCAGTCCTTCCAACTCTGCCCTTCGAACAGTAGTGTTGAACAGAACCGGAGGGCCTGTTCTGACAGGAGCACCTTCTTCCCAGAGCTCGAGCCAGTATTTGTCCACAGGGGAGGAAGGAGCACACCAGTGGACTAGTGCCCGGCCCTGGTCTGCCCAAATATGTACTTCCCCAAGACGAGGAGGTTCCGGAGGTTGGTGGGGACTGGAGATAGCCGGGCAGAAGCAGGCTGTGCCATTAGGGCCCTGGAGTTCTTGACAGGGCACTTGCAGATGTCTACATCGGTCATAATCACAGAGACTGTTCTTAGGAGGGGGGGTCTTCTCTACCTCTTCTTCCTCCTCATAGTCCTCTGAAGAGAAAGACCAAGCCAGGTGTGGCAAAAAGGAAACAAGAGCCAGGAACTGCAGGAAACAGGCTGAACTCAGCATGGTACCTATAACAAGGGGAAGAAGAAAAGGTAGTCAATGCTATAAGAAGAGATAGTATAAGACACTTCATTTAAAATAACTGTAGCCAGAATATAATACCTGGATGTATAACTACCAAAACAAACCCAGGAATTACATGAACAGAATGATTAAAAAAAAACCCTTTTTATAGAAATAAAATCAGACTTAAATGACTGAAGGAATATTAATTGTTCATGAGTAGGCAGGGCTAATATAATAAAAATGACAATGTTACCTAAATAAATCTATTCAATGCCATCCAATTAGATTACCCCCCCCCCCAAATTTACTGAGTTAGAAGAAATAGTAATAAAATTCATTTGTATGAACAAAAGACCAAGAATATCAAAGGAACTAATAAAAATGTAAAGGACAGAGGTTTGGCTATATCAGATCTGAAACCATGTTATAAGGCAGTAATTATCAAAACTACCTGATCCTGGCTGAGAAACAGAAAGGCAGACTGATGGAGATAAGTGACGTCCAGTTTACAGTAGTAAATGACCATAGTAGTCTTATGATCCACAAGTGTGAAGAATTCAGTTTTGGGAATAAGAATCCATTATTTGGCAAAAGTTTTGGGGAAAGCAGGAAAAGTCTGGTAAGAATTAGGCACAGATCAATAGCTTACGACGTTTACCAAAATAAGATCAAAATGGTCATTAGATATGACCTAGATAAAAAGGGAGATATTACAAGAAAATTAGAAGAATATTACCTATTAGATTTATGGATAGAAGAATTTATGAATAAACAAGAGATGGAGAAGCATTGTGAGGTATAAAATGGGTAATTTTATTAATTGCATTAAATTGAAAAGGTTTTGTAAAAGGGTGGCTTAGTGAATAGAGCACCCACTTTGGAGTCAGGAGGACCTGAGTTCAAATTTGGCCTCAGATACTTAACACAAAAACTAGCTGTGTGACCTTGGGCAAGTCACTTAACCCCAAATTGCCCTCCAAAAAGCAAATAAATAAATAAAAGGTTTTGTAAAGATAAAATCAACATAGCCCAAGATCAGAAGGAAAGCAGAAAATTATTATAGACTGCTGCTTAGAGAAAGGTCTCATATCCCAAATATATAAAGAACTTTGTCAAATCTATAAAACATGAATCATTCCCCAATTGATAAATGGCCAAAGGATATAAACAGGCAGTTTTCCAATAAATAAATCAAAATAATTTTTAGCCAGATGAAAAAAAATGCTCTAAAATTCTCTAACTTAGAGAAGTGCAAATTACAACAGCCTTGGGATATCATTTTATACCTCTCAGATTGGCCTAAATAATAGAATGGGAAAGAGACAAATATTGGAGGGGATGTGGGAAAATTGGGACACTAATATGCTATTGTTGGAATTGTGGGCTGATCCAACCATTTTGGAGAGCAATGGAATTATGCCCAAAGAGTTATTAAACTGCCCACGTCCTTTGACCCAGCAACACCACTACTGGGTCTGTTTTCCAAGGTGATTAGGGAAAAAGGAAAAGAACCTGTATGTTCTAAAATGTTTATAGCAGTTATCTTTGTGGTAGCAAAGAATTGGAAATTGCAGAGATACCCATCAAATGGGAAAAGGCTGAACAAGGTAGATGTGATTTTGATGGAATGCTACTGTGCTGTAAGAAATAATAAGCTGGTTAATTTTAGAAAAATATGGAAAGCATGCAATAATGAAGAGTGAAATGAGTAAAACCAAGAAAACATCATCTAAGGTAACAGAATTTTGTTTTAAGAATAAATTTGAACTAGGTCTTAAGTACCAAGGATTTATAAAAGAAGATGCTATCTGCTTCGAGAGAGAACTTACCAATAGAAGTATGTACATTATGATTTCACACACACACATACATACATTTTTGTGTCTAATAGTAATCTTCTCTAGGGTGTGGGGGGGGAGGGAGGAAAAAATATTAAGTCAGAAGAGCAGAGAATAATAGAAAAAATAGAAGGAAACATAGAAAACAGAGTAGTTTAGAAAACGACAAGAATATTTATTATATAGTTTTTCAAGAAAAAGCCAACAGTGTGAAACAAATTCATGGTTTTATAGTGAATCCTTGTTTTGGATTGTATTGTGTACATGGAAATGTTCTTTTTTTTGCCTTTATATGTTTATAAAGTTCAAAATGAATAAAAATAAAACAAAAGGCAGTCAATTAGAACTGTCCCTTTTCCGCTGTCTTATAGGAGGTGCACTGATAAAAGCTATGTGACGGTCAGTGAATAGAGAAAAACTGAAATTTCTAATGAGATAGCAAAGGATGAACAAGAGGGTCCCAGATGTCTCTTCTCTAGCTCTCTCCCCCCCCGTCTCTCTCTCTCTCACACACACACATACACACACACACACAACATCAGACTAAAGCATGGCATTAGCCAAAGCTGCCTTTAGCCCAGTGCCTATGCATCAACTGCCTTAACAGATTTTCATAGGATCTAGAAAGGACCTTGTCTACAGTCAATATGAATAGTAACAAGAATCGTGATTTGAACCTAGAACCTGACTTGGGGTTCTTTTCCATTGCATTAAGCCATCTTTCTGTAACACGGAGATAAACAGTAAAATTTAGGTAGCTAGGAACTTTGCAGGGTTCTGGGCAGTTAGCTGGCACAACGGATAAGAGTGCCAGGCCTGGAGTTAAGAAGCCCTGAGTTAAAGTCTGACCTCAGACATACTAGCTAGGACCCTGAACGAGACACTTAACACTGATTGCCTCAGTTTCTTCATCTGCAGAATGAGTTGGAGATGGAAATGGCAAACTGCTCCAAAACCCAACTGGGTCCTCGAAGTCAGACATGACCGAAGGACAAAGAAACCTTCAGGATCCTCATCTGCCCAGCCATTAGCTCTCACCTCCAACATCCCAACAAAACCCAGGCTTCACTCACCAGCTGGCAGCTTCTGAAATCAGGTGGATCAGGTGGTGGGAGTTCTCATGACAGCTTTGGGGGTAAATCTCAATGGCCTTCAAGCTCCTCCGCCTGAATCTCAATGGCCTCCAAGAATCTCCAAATTTTATAAGCCTCAGAAGTGATGTCACTATCTGCTCCCCCCACCCCCATCTGTGGTCCTGTGTGTGCAAAGAGAAGGGCTGGTCCCAGTACAGGGTCTGAGTCACGGGACTGGAGATGAGGAAAACCACATTCATCTGGCTCTGCTGGAGATCAGGCTTCCAGGGTCCTGGATAGGGAGGGGAACATGGCCAGCAGCCAGAAGTGAGAGAGTGGAATGTGTCAGGCGTGTGAGGAAGTCATGAGTGTGTGGAAGGCACATCTGTGTGATGGCACAAGAGCAGGAGGTCTCTGGGGCCCACATGGGATGCCTGGGATCCACACCCACCAGTTTATTTCCTGTCTTACACTTCCCAGTGGATAGAGGGAGGGGTGAGACAGAACAGTTCTCAGTATGTCAGCCCCTGACCCCCCCAGTCCTAGGGCCAGATGAGGGGCCCATGTGAGATGGAAAGATTAATAGCTTCCAGAAGAACCATGCTCTTAGGCCTCAACGGGATGTGCCCCCAAGGATTATCCTGGACCTCATCCAGGTCCCCCAGCCCCCAACACGTGAGCAGCCTGGATGTGAAAGAGCTAAGAGGGGAATGCCCCAGGGGCAACCACTTTTCCATTCCCTGACTGGTGACCCTCCCAATCTGGCCCAAATAGGAGAGAAAACCAGATGATGTGAAAGAAGTTTATTGTGGAGAAAAGAGGAAAGGATAGAGGGCAAAAGAAAGTGCTGGATGTGTGAGGTCCACAGCACCCCCCCACCTCAAGAGCTGGAGCAGGCTGAGCGGAGACGGGGGGTGCCTGAAGGGCTCTCAGCACTGCCTGGGAGGTCAGCACTGCCCAGGGTCTCCAGGCAGGTAGAGGGCAGGTTGGCCTCAGTCAGCAGGGCTGCATCCTCCCAGGAGCCAGAACCTGCACAGGAGACAGAAGGGAGGACATAAGGAGGAAGAAGAGACTAAGAGCATGAAATAGCATGACGAAGGCCCCCTAGCCCTTTCTAGGCTGCTACAGCAGGGCCCCTCACCATCACTGGTCTCCTGATCCAGCCCCTCTTCGCTAAGAGGCTGCACTTCAGGCCCTTTCTCCTCAGGCAGCTGACTCCCTGCAGAAAGAATGAAGGGGGCCAATCACGCTAGGCTGGATGTGTTTTAGGAGGGGAAAGGGAAAGAACAGGGCAAGGAGGTGAGCACATACCTGGCCCAAGGATAGTTGTGTGGTCCCCATCATCTTGTGATTTCTCTGGAAGCCTGGTTAGCTCTGCTCGGCCTCTTGGCCCTAGTCCTGAGGAGAGGGAGAGGCTCCAGGAAGCTGTTCCAACAGTAACATCCACTCCTTCCCCACCACCCCCACCTCCTCCAAGCAGAGGGACTGAGGGGGCTGAACCCTAAAGCTGGACTCAGGAAGCCTGGGCTCCAACTGGTAAGAAGGGGTAGCCTGATGCTACCTACGCCTGGGGTTACTGTGAAAAAAATGCTGAGTTGAGCAGCATCCTGAGATAATATACACATGTGAGTTATTGCTACAGTCAGAGAGCCTGGTCAAGGGCAATGAGCTCTACAGACAGACCAGGAACCAGACCACATCTGGGAAAATGCCCAGACCTTCTCAAGTGCCCAAAGTGTTCAATGCCACAAAGCCAAGGCCTTCCTTAGCACCAAGGCACTCCTGGGGTGCTAAGGAAGAGACCCCAAACTCCATAAAATTCAGTGGCCTAAGCAGCTCTAAGATACTATTCCTGCTACCATCAGGTGACCCTCTTATGACAATGGGCCCGGTCATGCCTGGTATGCCAACAGTGGCATGAGACATCGCGAACGTGTATGACTAGAAAAGAAGTGAGCCAGCCACGACAGGAGGAGGAGGGCAGGGGGATCAAACCCCAGAGCAAAAACTCCAGCTGCTAGGATGGCAAGGAGTCCCACAGGAAGAGAATGCCTTCAGGGATGCAGAGAGAGGCCCCTTGGGGAAATCACAGGCCTGAGGCACCACTCAACAAACCTGGCTGTCTGGCAAGGGCCCTTCTCTGGCCTTCTGGTTGGGAGCCATCCTTGCCTCGGTTCATCACCTAAGACAAGGAGAGAGGTCATGGAGCTGGGAAGAGGAGGGACCCCCAAAGTTCTCCTGGGAAGCCATGTCCCAGGCCTTCCGGACACCTCTCATTCCCCAGTCCTCGTCAGTGGCCCACTTCCCACGAAGCGACAAGCCCCAGTACCTGCAAGGTGAGGCGGTGCCTGGGCCAGATGCCGCCCCACACCCACTGCAGGTAGCTGAAGAGCACGATGACGCTGAGGAAGGTCAAGTTGCTGGCAATGCCAATGACAGCCGAGGTGATGGGGAAATTGTAGAGCAGATACCTGAGGCCGGGCAGGGAGGAGAGTCAGCATGACAAAGAGCCTGGATGGTGCTGGCTCTAATCTCCGAAGGACTAGCCCAGAGCATTGTACCTTGTGTTAACTTAGGAGTTAGGGGGGCCTCTGAGTCCCAGCCCCTCTCATCTGACAGAGAAGGAGACTGAAGCAAGGCAAGGGGCTTGCCCCAGGTGACTCTGTTAGCCAGGGCTTCCTTCCTTCACCCTAGCCTGGCTTCAGGGAAACAAAGCATCTCTGAGATTGAAAGCTCCCCCAGCCCAGACAGGAGGCCAAGACAGGCCCACTGGAAAGGCCAACACCCTCACCTTCCCTTCCGGAGGTTTATGCTTCAAAACCCCATCCTCCTCTTGACCCTTTCCTACCTGAGCCCTGTGAAGTGGGCATGGATCCGGAGCTGTGCCCCATAGAGCTGAATACGGTTGCTGTGGATCTCAATCACTGCTCCTGTGGTCGGTGTGTACTATGAAGCAAGGACCCAGTGTCAGCCCCAGGGGGTCCGTCGAGGTTCCATTCTCCCCCTCCCACCCAATCTGTCTCTCTTTCCTGTCTCCCTTCTCTCCCCGTCTCTCTCCATCTCTCTTCTCTCTCCCTCTCTTCTTTCTCCCTGTCTCTCCATCTCTCTTCTCTCTCTCCTCCCATGCTCAGCTGCCCCAACCCCCCCTGCCTTTCTGCACCAGCCCTGGTTAGTGGGTGCTACTTTTCAGTAGAAGGGGCCAGGGCTCCCCAACTGCTCTCTCCTACTAGTCCCTGACTCCAGGCCCCCCCTCACCGAGTCCTCCCGGTAGTCTGCATACAATTCCACCTCCAGGAACTGCTTTTGTTCTGCAAAGCCAGATAAGAAGAGGCCTGAGAAGACAAGGGTGTCCAGCAGTCGAAGCAGCGTTGACCGGTAATGCAACATAGCCTGTGAGGGCCAGAGAAGAGACATGAGCTGCCCAGGGAAGCCTTGCTGGCTCAGGTCTTGGCCCCACCACACCCACTCCTGCCCAGCCCCTCTTCAGTACTGTATGTTCATGTGCACCTGCCTGCCCCCCCCCCCAATTTCCACCCCCCCTTACTCCCAGCTCACCTGCCTCTTACCAGTCTCTGGGTCACCATCTCAAACCCTGGTGGCCCTCTTTGGTTTGCTATAAAGCATATTCCTCTTTACTGAAACCTCGTGTCAAGGTCCCCATCTTCTGGAAGGCTTCCAGAGCCAAACCCACTATTTTAGCCCAATAAAATCTGTCCCACAGCCCTCCCTACCCCCCGTCTATTATAATCTGAACAGTCCCTGGTAAGGGGTTCTTAACGTGGATCTCACAATCCTTGAGTAGATTTCAGACGGCCATGAAATTGGATGGGGAAAAAAATACACCTTTCCTTCAATATATCTAACGCACTTAGAAACAGGATTCTGAGAAGGCATCCAGAGGCGCTTCCTCAGACTGTCAAAGGGATCCAGGGCACACAAATGCAATGATCTAAGGCAAGTAGAGGCTGAAGAGCAAATGGAACACTGTTGCTGGACCGTGGGGATAAGATGGTCTGGGTTGGGTTCTCTCAGCCCATCAGCTAAAGAGCTCCTCAGAGTCCAGGCCAGTCCCGAAGTTGGTGCTTCAGCCATGGGTAGGCATCCCATCTCAAAGCCACCCAAGAGCACTGTCTTGACTCCCTGCTCCCCTCTACAGACCCTCCTCCAACGGTTCCTTTGTTTGCCTTCCCCTCCACACCAAACCCCTAAGACTCACTGAACGGGCAGAAGAGGAGATGACTCGTCCCCCACGGGTGTAGCAAGCAATGGTGACCATGAACATGCCCAGCTCCTGATTCACTGGGGACTCGGGCATCTCTAACTCCAGGGAAATTCGGTAAGGCTGTCCGTACATCAGCACCTGCACCACAGTGGGGGGGGGGGGCACTAATCAGGCCTCTGCTCAGCCCCAAGCTCAGCCAAAATGTCTTTTACCATCTTCTGCTTTTTCATCGCTTTCATTTCTGAACTTATCTCCCCCCACCAACTCGTGAGCCATGATTTATATCAAAGAATTTTTAAAAACCCAAATATAATTGAGTAAATCCAAACATGTCCACTGAGTCTGACAGCATAAGAAATATTCCAAGTGTCTAGGTCAGCACCTCTGCAGCAGGGGAGAGAGAATGTGTGTGTGAGTGTGTGTGTGTGTGTGTGTGTGTGTGTGTGTGTGTGAGTGTGTGTGTGTGTGTGTGTGTGTCCTCCTCCTAATTTCCCCAGAGTCCCTGGGTCCTAATGATCCCTTGGGTCTACCTTCCCCATCCCTCACTGGAGCCACTGCATATCCCAGCCTCAGAGGGCCAGAATCCTGTTCATACTTCTCAGATTGTGCCTTGCTTCCCTTGTTCAAAGACTGTCTGCTGCACATTGTCAGTGCCTTTCCTTCTTGGAAAGCAAACTTCCACATTGCCAAATGGGTCATCCATGACTAAGGGCCACGTGTGCTAGAGACCATCCCTCTGGACCTGGCCCGACACCGTTTCTATCCGTTAATTAACCAGCAGGCAGTAGGCAGCTCCTTCTTCAGGAAGCATTACTCTCTCATCCCTCAAAAGCTCTTCTCAGGCCCCCGTCTGTCCCGGTGTCATTTGTGAGAATGATCACCCCTGATTTATGCAGTGTCCAGCCAGACACCCAGGGTGCTTCCCACTCTAGGAGGTCATAGCTGCCCTTGCTTTAGCTCCAAAGGTCAGATTTCTGCCCTGACCATCCTGGCTACCCCTGGTGTCTCCAGTTTAATTAAAAATTCAAGCCCTGTGTGGAGCCCATTTTTAGCTGATGCCATTGCCTCTGGGGATGATGTGACCACAAGGTCACTGCCTCCTTTAGTGTGTGCCATTCTGGTTTTTGAGGCTTCCAAGAATATTGGTGGAAATGACAGAATTTCAGCATTTTGTGACCAAGTCTGGGCCTCTGTTCTTGGCAGAAAAGAAGAGTATGATGTCGCCCAGCCTACTTCGGCACTCCAACAGTCAGATACATCCTTGCTCATCCTGGCCACCTTCAGACTCCCCTTTCCTCAAGCTTTCTCTGCCGAGGCTCCTCTGGCCCTCAGTGACCTTCCTCACACTCCTGGGGAGGTCAGTGATATACCCTTCATTATATTCCAGGCTGGGCTGCAGGCCCTAGTGCCTTGTCTCCTAGCAAATCAATGCTGACTAAATTGCATACCAGCAGTTTGAGGATTAGGGGCCTCTTTCCTGATTCTTTATTAACCCTGCCCTGAGCTTATCCCGGGTAGGGTGCCCATCGAGCACTCTGGAACAGGAACTCTCGTAAAGGGCTGCCCACACTTTGCCAAGAATCTCTTCTCAGGCTTCAGCTTTTCCCACTGTCCTCCTCCATAGATGGAGCTGACCTTCAGAAAGAGCGATTCCCCTGTCTCCAAGGGTCCCAACCAGCACTCTGGGACCTCCCCTAGTGTAGGTAGGGAGGTACTGCAGGTGGGGGGAGGGCATTCAAAGAAGCACCTGTTACCTGATGTGTATCACACGTGAAACTAAAATTCGCCTGCCCACGGCTGCCCCCTCACCTGGGAAAATCCCAACTTCATTTTTATTATCTTGGCATTTCACTATCCCCAAGAGCCAAGGGGCCCCTACGAATCTGAACACTTCATGGCATATGCCTCTTTCTAACCTCATTTATTTAGGGAGGCGCAAGGAATAAGTATTTATTAAGGACCTACTATGTGGTCTCATCTGATCCTCCCAACATCCCCATTTTATGGCTGAGGTGAAGTGAAGGTCACACGGCTGGTATCTAAGGTTGAATGGGACTCAGGTCTTCATGATTCCAGGCCTTGCGCTCCATCCACTTCTAACTAACTCTCATTCAACAATCATGAATTAAGATGGCTCCTGGCACACAAAGTCTTAGGAGGATTCCATGGCTTCCACCTTTACCCTCTGGCAGAAATATTCCCTGATTTCTAGCAAGCTGCCCATTTGTGATCAAACACTTACATCTCCCCATTCTTTAAGCCTGTGCTATAAAAACTTGCCCCAGGCTTTTTGAAGCTCTAAATAAATCATGCCCACTGACCAGAAGAATAGATTTAGAGTCCGAGGGGCCCCAAGCAGTCAGCATTGAGAAACAAGCCCAAAACCACGGGACTCATTCTTGTCACAAGGTAACAAGAGGCAGAAGCAGGCCCCAAGCCCAGGCCCTTAGACACCCAAATGTAACACATTGTCCAAGATATGGTTCTGCCTTTTGGAAACTACTACTAATAGGAACCTTGTTGCTTTTCTCTGAATCTGGTTCTCCTCCACTCAGGTGTTCCCTGATTCCACCCTCTCCCCACAGTTCTCCAGGGAGGCTGACTGGCCTGCAGCTTCTTGGCTGTCTTCTGCAGGCATGGGTCATCTGACAAGCACTTTTGACCCAGCAGCCCTTTCTGACAAGCTGACACAACTTGGTTGTCAGTTTCACAATTCTACCCTTGAATCCTATGGACACTTGGGTGGATTCCCCCTGGAGCCAATGACTTATGTTGCTACTAAATAAAAACTGCCTGTGGTTTAACAGTGGACATGGATATGAGAGTTGAATCCTTCCGTGGAGACTCTCCTGCCCAGTGTTCTTCCTCTCATGGGCCCAGGCCTCTTTTACTGGAGCTCCCAGTCCCAGCTCACCCCCACCTCTCACCCCTACTCACCCGATCACGTCCACCTTTAACCAGGGAGACGTTGGCAACAGGAAAGGAGCAGAGAAGGGGTCCAGCAGAGCCGCAGTCTGTCCTAGGGTGGGAAGGAAGTGCCGTTAACTTCCCTCATCACCCCCACTGACCCCATGGGGGTCCAGCCTTCCCGATGTACACAGGATGAGAGCTCTCTTTTTCTGCTGCTGTATCATGTTTTCTAGTACAAGATCCTGAAGCTCACTGTACCCACTAGAAGGGAAACAGCCCCACTACTGCCACCATATCTGTGTCATCAGGTCCCGTGACACGTGATAAGAGTCAAGTCCCTGTAATTGAGAATGAGCAGAACAGGAAGGAGTGAAGAAAAGGCATCCCCAATAGGAAGATGACTTGGTTATATTCACTGAATACGGGTTAATGGCAGGGCTGAGGGTGGAAAGGGGTGTGTCCTACAGAACAGGTAACAGAGCCTCTCTCTTCTCTTGACAAAGGAGCAAGGGACGACCAAAACACAAAGCCTCTTAATACAAGGTCACTGTATTGGGTATTTGTGAATTTTTCTTTCTTACAAGGGAATCAACTCCAAGAAATTGTAGGTAGGGGAATTTCCAGAAATGACTATGATGGAAAAATCAAGGGGCGGCTGGGTGGCGCAGTGAGTAGAGCGTCAGCCCTGGAGTCAGAAGGACCTGAGTTCTGATCTGGCCTCAGACACTTAACACACACAAACAAAAACCTAGCTGTGTGACCTTGGGCAAGTTACTTAACCCTAATTGCCCTCCAAAAAAAAAAAAAAGAAAAATCAAAAGCCATCAACAACAAAACTTTTAAAAAATACATGGCTTGAAATAAAAGAAATCCCATGAAGGCAGCAGCTGACTTCAAAGTTCATGGGGGCCCTGAGAGAAGCCATTACAAAGAGGTCAGCTAGGGTCTTCTGAGAGTTTGAATGAACTGAGGTTGGGCCCTCAGCCTTCCCTGAACACCCCAGCCCAAACTTGTACCAGCCCTGGGGAAAAAGAGAAGCTCTCTGCCAGTTTGGCAGCAGGAAACCTCTCACCTGTAGGAAATGTGACTGGGCTGAGGTGGCTGACTGTGGGCATGTAGGAGTAGTAAAAGGAGCCATAAAGGAAGACAGACACCCAGAGGAGGAGGAGAACGGTGCAGAACAGCACTCCAAACTGTAGCAGGAGCTTCCGGGTTCGGCCCACCACCATCTGGCCCACCTCCTGGGCCCAGAGCAGGGCCGGCACCGGGTCACTGGCCATGGGGGGACCTGACTAGGCCCAGGTGTCAGGCCGCCTTGTCCAATGTGCTCTGTCACCTGGATGTGGCCCCTGGCCATGGGACAACACAGGTGGCAGTTCCTAGAAGACAGAGAGGGAGGAAACATGGTTCCTTCTCCAGTGGAGGTAGAGTAGCTGGACTGGCTTCAGGGCCAGGGGGGGTGGGGGAGGAGGGAGGGAGCGAGCTGGAGAGAATGAGATCCACCCACCCCCTTTTCAGTGTGACTCAACTACTCTGTCTATAATCCATTCCCACACCAACAGCCCCAGCTAGAATCATTTTAAAATTCTATTTGCATTGAGCTTTTAGGGCTACAAAGTATTTTTCCCACAATCCAGGTAAGAAAAAAGATGGGGAAGGTCAAGTGTTGCCTTTTTTCTTCCTACCAAATACATCCAACCATCCAGCTGATCCTGCTGTGTCCTCTATAGCCCCATTAACTTTCTGTTCAGCTTCTCCCTAATTTATTAGCCTGAAAGTCACCAGGGCAGGGTTTTATTCTAAATTTTGTCTCCCTTAACATCTACCCAAAGTAATGAATACTCAAGATATCCCTAATCTGATGAACGTGGGAACATTCTGCCCATCCTGTGTGCCTCTCCCTCTGCAGCTTCCCAAAGAGAGGACCACCACCCCCTAGGATCCTTGTTCACGTGCTTGGGGTACCTCTGGAGCAAGGTCCAAGGTCCACTGTAATTCTTTTTTTTTCCCTAACCCAGGAAACATGGTAAGACACTTAATAGTGAGTCAAGCTGAATGCCAATAATCTCCTTTATCCCCAATTAAGAGAGAACTGATTTGGAAGGAGGCAGGGGCAAAATCAACCTTCCCTACTCTACTCATCCCTTTGAAGTTCCCCAGAGACAGCCAGCCATGAACATGGATAACAGAAAGAGTGTTCAGCAGCTCTGAGAGGCTCTGAAGTCTAGGACCTCACAGGTCCCTCCCTCACCCCAGGGAGCTATCCTAGAAGGGGGGAAGTAATTGTGTGTCCATAGTGTGTGACCCTAAGGCCTTTATGTCTAAACTTCCATTTCCTTACCTGAAAAATGGGACAATCCTTGTACTTTTCACCTGGGAGTATTTACTGTGGGCAAAGTGCTTTATCAACCCCCAAACTAGAGAAATGTGAGTTATAACTCAGTATTTCAAAAGCTGCCAGAGCTTTGTTACACAATACCTAGGACAATTTAGGCAAACTTCAGCTCTTCCCTCTGTAAAATGAGTACTTTTGGCCTAGACAACTTTAAAGGTCTAAATCCAGCTCTGAATCCTTGGGATGAGGGAGGGGGCAGAAAGGAAACTGTGCGGAGAGCAGGGCAGAAGGGGTGTAGAGAGTCTGAGGACAGAGAGCTGGGCTGGGCTACCAGAGGATCCCGGGGCACTACTGAATGTTTCCACTTCAAGGGAGAGGACTGGCATAGACGATCTCTAAGGTCTCTAGAGGGTTCTAAGCCTTAAACCTTATCCTGCATTAAGAAACCTCCTCTCATCTGCAAAGAGAGGCAGCGAAGTACTGGGATGGGCACCAGCTGTGAGGCCTGAGGACCCTGGCAGGGGCAGTGCCAGCTACCTGCGTCTTGGGCAACCCATCATCCTTCATGAACCCCCCTTTTCTTCTCCCTAGGAAAAGGGGAGTCGACAGAACTCTCACTACCTGCCTCACAATGATTCGTGAAAAAGCCCTCGGGACCCTTAGATGCTGGAGCAAATGGGAGGAGCTCCCGGGGATAAATGACAATGTATCCCAAGTGTAACTTACAGGTAGGGAACACACATCGGCCCTGGGCCCCGGGTAACACCAGGAAGGGACCACTGGACAACGTAGCCCAACCCCCTCATTTTAGATGACAGGAAATCTATTTCCAGCCCCCCACCCAATATGAGATCTGCTCAGGTGACCCTGCCATGAGGCAGGGCTGGGGACTCAAGCACCCATCTGCCGCCCTGCCTGGCCGGGGAGGGGGCCGTGCCCGAGGCCCCTGCAGCGAGGAGGCCCCCCCCCCCCCCAGTTTCCCCATCGGCCTCAGTGGCTCTACCTCGAGGATGACCCGGCCCATGGGCGGCAGCAGGCCGGGGCGGGGGAAGGGCACAGCGAACATTCCTCTCCCGCGTCCCCGCCCGCAAAGCGCCGGCTGCCGACAGCGACCCAACTACGCCCCCGGCCCGGGCCTCACAAAGGCTCTGTGAGGTAAGCGCTGCGGAGAGGAGGGGCCAGGCTGGGGGGGGGGGGGCCAGGCCGGGGGAGGGGATGCTGCGGCCCCCCTCCGGCCCCAGCCCCTGCGGCCCGCCAGGCCGCTCCCCAAGCCGAGGCCTCCGCTGCCGGCCAGCCCCCTACCTAACCGGGTCACCATGGAAACCATGCCCGCCGGCAGGGCTCGCCACTGCTGCTGCCGCTGCTGCCGCCCCAGCCGCCACTCACCGGCCTCTGCCGCTGCCCCGGCAACGCCGAGACGAGACTTCCGCCTCGCGCGGAAGCTCCGCCCCTCCACGCGGCCCCGCCTTTGTACTGCCGCTGGGGGGCGGTGCCGAGCTGCCGGCGCAGGAATGGGGCCCGCCGATTGGAGGAGACGCCGCGCAGGAGGGCGGAGCCCGAGAGGCCAAGGGGCGGGATGAGGCCTAGCTCCACCCTTAGCGTCTAGAGGCACGTGCACAGACCAACGGCTGAGGCTCCGTTGCCGTGGTAACAAGAATGGGAAACCTCCCGGCTTTCCCCGCCCCAAGACACCCTCACCCCCTCACACCGCCCCTCCTCCAAGCCCTGGCCTCGCTCATCTCTCCCTTTCCACCCCTGGGTTCCCTAGCAGGTGTGTGCGTGAGCCACTGATGATCTTGAGCCTCAGTTTCCCCCTCTGAAAATGAAGACAGTATTGCCGACCCCGGCTCCCTCCGTGGGTGTGTGATCAAAGCAATTTGAAGAGAAAGTGTAAAAATGCCCAGCTGTGTCCTTATTGTCTCTGGACCTCAGTTAATGTAAAAAGAGGACCTACTTTACAACGCTGCTCAATCCCTCAAGAAGCATTTCTTGATGATGTGCGTGTGCTAAGCAGTGCAGCAAGGAAACCTTTCCCTGCCTTCCAGAAACTGACCCTCGATGCAATTCAGAGACACGGTCTATGCGTTCATCAGTACAAAATATAGACAAAGCAAATGCGGGAGAGTGTGTTGTGAACCATGAAGCTCCTCAGAAATGAGAGTTGGTGGTGTTATTTAATAATCCCCTCCGCTCTCTGAGGTTGGGCAGACTATGCAAGGGCTTTTCGGACTTTCCTCTTCCATGAATCTGAGGGATAGTTCCCCTCTCCACTCCGGGCCTCAGTTTCCCCACTTGTAAAATAAGGGGGTTAGACTAAATGGTCTCCAGGGTCCTTTATGACCCTCCTAGGTAGTGTTGGGTACTCCCAGGCTAGCAGGAGCAGTCCATTGTACAGAGTTGGCAGACCTCTTGTATATACAGGATTGCCTCAGTGTTTCAGGGCCTTGCACCATTTTCAACAGTGCCCTATATCTGAGCACCCAAGTGTTTTCAAACACATAATCCTATGATCCTGATTGAGCAAACCTAGCAACCAAATCTAGCAATCATGTTCCTGATCCTCATCTCCAGAATCTCTTTCTCAGATCTATCTCCTTCCACTCTTCTCCTACCCCCATGAGCCTTCTGTGTCCACCCTCTCCACCCCAGCTCCTGATTCTCTCTCTCTTCAGTTCTTTCCCTCAGATCTCCCTATTCCCAATCCCTTCAAAGTCGTGTTACCTCACTGGTGGCCAAAACCTAAGGAGGGAAGTGCTGAACCTGACAGTTGGGTGGGTTGGTGGACTGAAGAGGTCCAAATCCAATGGCCTTTTCTCTGTCCTCATTCTCTTTGACCTCTTGGCAGCTGTTGGGATTGTAGGCCATGTTCTCCTCCTTACTACTCTTTTCTCTCTAGGTTTTTGGGACACCCCCCTCTCTCCTGGCTTTCTTACCTCTCTGAGAAATCCTCCATCTCCTTTACTGGATCCTCCTCCAGATCATGCCCTCTAACCATAGGGTCCTTCAATGTTCTGTCCTGGGCCATCTTCTCCTTCTCCTGTATCACTTCACTTGGAGATCTCATCAGTAGCTCCGATGGATTTAATGACCATTCTGTACTGATGATTCTCACATCTACCTTTTCTGCCCCAATCTCTCTGCTGACCTCCCATCTCCCATTGCCAATAGCCTTTCAGACATCTCAGATTGTATGTCAGGAGATATCTTAAATTTGATATGTCCCTCATGATGGGAAATGCCATCCACATCCAGAGAAAGAACTATGGAGTCTGAATACAGAGTGAAGCAAACTGTTTTCTTTTTCGTTTTGTTTTCCTTCTCGTGGTTTCTCCCATTCATTTCTCCCATTCTATGCAATGTGACTAGTGTGAAAATGTGTTTAATAGGAATAGCCCATGTCAAATTGCAAGCCTTCTTGGGGAGGGATAGAGGAAGGAGGAGAAAATTTAAAACTTATGGAAATGAATGTTGAAAACTAAAAATAAACTAACAAAAAAAAAAGAAAAAACTCATTATGTCCCAAAACAAAACTCATTATCTTTCCCCCTAAATTGCACCTGCCCTTCCCTCTATTACTGTAGAAGGTAATATCATCCTCCTAGCCCCTCAGGCTCACAACCTAGGAGTCACCCTTGACTCCCCCCTCCACACCCAGTCATTTGTCAACTCCTGTTTCTGTCTTCCTAATGTCTCTCACCCACCATATCCAAGCTTTTGCCAAGGCCTGTGGACTTCCCCTTCTCTCTTCTGACACTGCCCCTCCCCTGGTATCAGCCCACATCACCTCATACCTGGATTACTCCAAGAGCCTGCAGGTGAGTTGGCCTACCTTAAGTCTCTCCTGACTCTAACCCATTATTCATTCAGCCACTAAAGGGATCTTCCTAAAATGAAGGTCTGATCATTTTACCCTCTTAGTTAATAAAACTCCAGGGGCTCCCTATTGTCTCTAGGAACAAATACAAAGTTCTCTGTTTGGCATTCAAAGTCCTTCAGAACCTAGCCCCCTCCTCCCTTCCCAGTCTCCTGATTCTTCAGTCCCCACAGAGTCCCCTTTGGTCCAGTGACACCAGCCTGTCTGTTCCACAAATAAGATTCTCTATGTCTCAGCTCTGGGCACTCTTTCTGGCTATCTCCCATGCCTGGAACACTCTCCCTCCTCTACTCTGACTACTGACCTCCCTGGCTTCTGTTAAGACCCAACCAAAGTCCCCTGTCCTACAAGAAGCCTTCCCTAACCCCCTTAATGCCAGTATTTTTCTTCTTTTAATTACTTCCTGTTTATCCTGTATATAGCTGCTTTGTATCTATTCCTTGGCATGTTGTCTCTCCCATTAGATTGTAAGATCCTTGAGGGAAGGGACTGCCTTTTGCCTCTTTTTGTATGCCCAGTGCTCATTGAAATCCTTAACACATAGAAAATGCTTAATAAATGTTTATTGAATTGAATAAACATGGGAGACCTAAGGTTCAAATCTTGACTTTTGCCAACTCAATGACTAATGGTTACATCACCACTCAGAGCCCAAGTTCTCTCATCTATAAAATGGGAATAAAATCTGCAGTACCCCCACCCCTCCCTTATCTACCTTACAGGATTGATCCTTGAAAGGGGCAACTTGAAGTTTCTCGAACATAATATGCTCTTAACAGTTTGACTCTGTGTGAGACTCCAATGAGAATGAATGTCCAGAAAGTGCTTAATACACCTTGGTGGTGTTTTTATGACTAACCTTTCTGGGCCTCCACTTTCCCATGTGTAAAATGAGTGGGTTGGCCTAGATCTCAGACAGTAGAATAGAAACTCCATGAAGTGACTGTTTTTGACCTTGTATCCCCAAACCCTAAGCCAGAGCTTTGGAAAGCATACACACTCCATAATTATTTGTCAAATGAAATTTATGTAAAACTGTTACCTTACACCCAGTGGAGGGGGTTGTGAGTAAGTCTGTGTTTGGAAGGAACTGGGGCCCTTGGAAATAAAGAGTAAGGGGATGACAATGCTGAAGCAGAATGAAAAAGGGAGAATAAGGGAGGGGGGAGTAAACACCCTGCTGATGTCAGATTTCCAAATGAGCAGGGTCCCCTGCAGCCCAGCAGACTCCACTGCGGATGTCATGGGCCCAGACCAATACGGGAATGGTAGGGGAGGTCACTTTGGTCTTGGCTCCTTCCAGGTCCTCTCAGAAACATTCTGACAATCACCTCAGTGTGCCTGTGACAGGGGAGGGCAGGACATTAGTCATTGACTGGTGTAGGATGCCCATCCAGGGCAGGAGCTGGCTGTGGACCTCCCCCACTGGCTGGACGATTGGTATGTTCCGGGATGGAAGCAACTCCTTCCAGCATCCTTCATCCTTCAGGTACTAGTGGTCCAGACAGGCAGTGCTAACGCTGTATCACTTGGGAGCAACCCTTGAAGGACCTGAGGCAGGTCCTGACTCCGGTGACAGGGATTGCTGTGCTTCTCCTCTGAGCCTGCTATTTGTATCATCTGAATCAGAAAGCACCAGGCAACAGGGTAAGACGGTCACTTCAGTCAGAAAGTCTCTGTCTTCCTCAAAACCCCTGGATCTGCAGCCCTCTAAAGCTTCAGGTCAGTAGTTAGCGGCATGTGTGTGTGTATATGTGTGTGTGTGTGTGTGTATATAGGGGTAGCAGGTTTTCACCCACTGGATGGGGGCTTTGGTGCTTTCTTGGGGTACATTTTCCATGTCCTCCATATCTTCCAGTTCAAAGGGATTCCAGGATACTGAGGAGGGGACCAAGATTAAAATGGATTCTTTTAAGAAGTCTTGCTTTGAATGACAGATCATTTCCTGAATTTTAACAGGTCTGGATAAGGGTAGATATGGGAAGTTAATACCCTTCCTATTTCTTCTCATAACCATTCTC